>JAYXIM010018623.1:0-24753 GCA_037575425.1 Anastrepha fraterculus
ATTAAAAACAAAATAATAATAAATGCTGTTAAATTATTAAACAAAAATTTAATTTTAATCACACGTTTTTCAATAAAAGTAAAAAAATATGCTTCCCAATTTCACTGCTACGTTTTTTGCATTGCGTGCGTTGTTAATAAGAGTGTATTTGTGGTAGTAACGCATGCGACGATAAAAATTATCAAGAAAAAATTTCACATTTTCCTCAAACTATAGATTTTATATAGTAATACTGCCTACTCAGTTCTTAATTTCTTCATCAACTTAATTTTTGAAGGGCTTTAGAGAATCAAAGGGAAACTTTTTCAAAAACAAATTTAAGTATTTGTGCTCACTCTGCAATTAGAATTTATTTGAATAAACCAGAGTAAATTTTTGCTTTCGAACTTCCGAAATTGTCAACCTCTGGTTGAAATTTAAAAAAAATAAGTAAATACAATTTACATCTGTATGCCTTGAAAGGCGGATTTTTGAGAAATGTCAGTTATCGTTCATTATTGAAGAGTCTCTAAAATCATGACAATTAACAATAGTAATAAATAAATGTGAAGAAAAACCGGTTTTGAACAATATTCCCATTGATAAACTGTGGCAAAATATTTTACACTAAGCAGAATACACCAAGAATGAAATAGGATCTGGGGCCTTATGGTACTTAACACGTTGGCTGCCACGTATCACCGGTGATCACAAAAAAAATCTACCCCCAGGTGCCAAGCAAAAAAAGTCATGTTCCCGTTTGAATTTTAACGAGATATTTTTACCAGGAATAAAAGTCACGCTCATGACGCGTATGAGCACGTTTTTGTGCTGTGTTCACCGGTGACCACTTGCCGTTTTTTTAAAACTATTCTTATTTTTTTGAAATGTGATCACCGGTGATCACATTTCGAAGAAGTAAATCAAAATAAAGCAGTATCAAACTTGAGTTCATAGCGAGCAGTTGGTTGCAAATTACAGTGAAATATAGTGAAGTGAAGTTGTGAAGTTATGAATTCCGAGGAAATACGTGACGCGTTGAATTCAATGGAAAATTCCAGTGTTAGTGGTGAGGATTTTAGTCCAGATGAAGATGAGTACATCCCATATTCAGGCAGTGATACAAGGAGTGATGACAGTATTGATGAAGATCTCGATGTTAGTGCTACAAATGTTAATAATACTGCTGATGAAGAACAGACGGAAACTACGACAGCATGGACCTCGCCTGCTACCGGAGAGACTTTGAAGAATTTACCAATCCACCCCAGGTTTTGCAATATGATGCCGGTACGCCATTTCAATATTACAGAAAGTTTTTGACCGATGAGATATTGGATATTATTGTTGAAGAGACAAATAGGAATGCAAACTCTCAAGTAACTGGCATCGGTACTCGCAGCAGCAGTAGGATGAATATGTGGAAAGATACTGATCGCTAGGAGATCATGGAGTTTCTGGCCATAGTCATGTATATGGGAATGGTAAAATACCCTGCAATAACCGACTATTGGAAACCAAGCACATTGTTCAAAAACGCATTCGTCGCACAAGTTATGGCTCGTAACCGGTTTCAGATCTTGCTCAAATTCATTCACTTTGCAGATAATGCCCAGTCCTCTGAAACAGTGTCAAAAACTTATAAAATGCAAATATCTGACTTTCGTCAAAGCATTATCCTTTTCATGAGTGGAAAAGATAGCGCTTCAATAGCGCGCTCACCTCCGCAGGGAAAACACTTTTTAATAACGTCGACAGAAGCAAAAAAAGATGGTAGGCGCAAGAGACATCGTTGCGGCATGTGCTATTCATAATTAAAGACGACAAACTCGTCGTCAGTCGCCAGGAAGAAGGCCAAACTAATAGCAACATACTGCGCCCAATGTCGGAGGTCACCATACCTATGTCTTAAACATTTTCAACAACTACATTAAAATTAAAAACAAAAAATATAGTTTTTTCTGTTTCCAGAATTGAATTGAATTTTCTCATTTTTAATTTCGTATTATTTCAAAACTTTGTATTTTACTATGAAATAAAATATTTTTTCTTTTAAAATAAACTTTCAATTTTCCCAAAACTCCTTCCATTAGGGTCCCAGACCCTAAAATCTAGGGGCCTAAGTGTGTATCACTGGTGATACATTGGCACCTGGGGGTAGGTTTTTGAAATCATCACCAGTGATACATTGGCAGCCAACGTGTTAAACGATAGTAATAAGTATCACTATGCTATGGGGGAAATGGCAACTGTTTTCCAAGCGGAAGTTTTTGCCATCCTGAAAGTAGCCGAACGGATAATCGAGAGAAGATGAAGCGGGAAAGAGATTGGAGTTTTCAGTGACAGTCAGGCTGCACTGAAGGACCTGGATAACGCGAAGCAAACCTGAAAGATTGTTCAAGAATGTAAGAAGAGGCTCAATTCTGTCGCAAGACAAAACAGGCTTGTACTTATATGGGTTCTAGGATACTCCGGTGTTCAAAGAAACGAAATAGCCGATGAATTGGCCAACCGTGGATTAGCGGTTCCTCCACAAGGGCCAGAGCCAGTAATCGGAATCAGTTCCAGAGGAATCATGAATTGGATCAGCGATTATATATGCAATCTACATAAAAAGCGATGGTCCAGTGTAGAACGCTGCAGAGCTGCAAAGTGTTTTGTGACAAGTCCAAACAGAAAACTGTCAAACTTTCTACTAAAACTTAGAAGGAAAGACTGTCGGTTGATGATCGGTATCATTACAGGACACAACCGATGGGGTCAGCATATGACCACCATTGTATTATTATTGAGGACCCAGTGTACCTGTCTTGCTTGGAGGAGGCGGATAGCACTGAGCACTTTCTCTGTGAGTGTCCTGCCTTTGCTAGAGCACGGCTACGAGTTTTGGGTTCCGATGTCGTGAGAATGAGTAATATTCGTTCTCTAAAACTGGAGGATATTTACAGATTTGCCAAAGAATCTGGAAAATTCTCACAGGACTAACTATCTCTATCTCTGTCTCTATTCTTTCCTATCTCTTTCTCTGATACTTTTCTCCCTCCCTCCTTGACTATCTACCCTCTTTCCAGAGCTTTAAATACAATGGGCTTTTTAGCCTGAGTGTTTTAGGAGCCACCAAATCTTCTGGCGCTCCTTGGCTCGACCTTTTCGAATTTCAATTTCAAACAGAATATACTAGAAGTTTCAATTACATCAATTTTGAGGTATTAAAAAGTCGTAAAATTGAACACTGTAAGATTTCCAAAATTATTAAGGCCTGCTCTCGTTTTTATAACTTAATTTTTAACAAATTTGATAATTTCAAATCTACGTGTTGAAGCCACAGTGTCGCCATCTGGGAATTTCATTACATTCGGTCGGGCCTTTATCAAAGAAGGAGTGTAAAATGTGCCAATCTTTGTTGAGTTCCATTGTTAACACCCTGTATCTTATAACTAAATAGAATGGAACAAACAACAGCAAAATAATTTTTTTAGTGTGAAATTTCAGCTTGACGATGAATATTATTGCTTATTTGAACGATTCTTTGCGAGATATCGGTCACCACAGCCAACTACAAATAAACGAATGAATTTCTTTTTCCCCAAACTATTATTAAGTCTCAGTAGTTTTAGTTGAAAAAGTAAGATCAAAGTTATGTATGCATGTATGGACATAAATTGTATAAATTCGCCTTGTTTTTGTTTTATTGTTGAGTTAAAAATGGGGCAAAAAATGTGGGACTCTCTTGTCGGAAAAAAAGAAAAAACTAGGAATAGTTAGTACCTTTTTGAATGAACTATTTTACCCATTTGATTGCATCACTGTTTACTATGCAGATGATTGGGCGCTACACACTATATTATCTTATATTTCATTCAATTTTCACAATTAAGATATTTATTTTAAAAAAATTGGTCTTTTCTAAGTTGCAGTTAGTATGATTACCGAGACATTGAGACATTGCAAAACTTCGGTAGAATATTTGTGGCTTGTCTGTTACTGTAGTTATTAATGCGTTGGTCAAGTTAGGTGAGGTTAGGTTGCGGTGGTAGCCACTCTCCATGATCATGTAAAAAGGTTCACTTTGACCTGTGAACTTATTGTGATACCAGTTGTATGGACTCAAGTTTTTACTGGCGAATTCTAAAGTAGCTAAATACTTCGCATCTAAAATAAAATATGAAATATTTATTGTGATTCGCGGCGGCTTATCTGGATCTGGCAGTTATCCATCAATATTTCGCTCTAGCATGAGCAGAACAGTACCAGAGAAAGTGCACAACACTTTGCACCTCCTGTTCGTTCCTGCAATTGCAACAAAAGTCAGAACAGAAAAATGAGGTAGGCAGCGACGGTTGATGGTATCAACTACTGTATTAATGGAAGGTTGGCTGAGATACATAGAAAAGAGATACGTAGATCTCTTTCCTTCCATTCTACGTAAGACCGTGGTACATCAGTTGCTGACCTGTCCGCAGTTTGCTACTTAAATTTTGAGGTACGGCAGCTACAGCTGTTAAATTTGACATTTTCATCGCAAATATTTTTAATGGTAATCATGCTTAGGAACATTCTCTCATACGATTGCTATTTTTGTTACCTACGGGCCCTTCAAACATTCATTTTTGTTAAAAAATGGAATTAAGTCCTAAACATTTTCATGTCACGACTTTTTAAGATGAATCACCGACTCGTATGATTTGCCATTGCCTGTTAGACATTACATCTACGGCCTCAAAATACATGCCCACCTTTCTTTATGGAAAAAGAATTCTAGGATGCTGCATTTTGCTTAACTGGCGGCTAAAAATTATACGAATATATTTAACATATGTAATAGATCATACAATTTAAAACTACTAAATACCTTTAGGTTAGGTGAGGTTAGGTTAGGTTATGCTGATAGTCGGTCTGTACGGCCAACTCACTTAGACCTTCCAGGTCCGTTGTGACATCATTATGCCAGACAAGAAACTCATTTATTTTTCTACATGGAACCATTTTATGGCTTTTGTTAAGCACTTGAATGGTTCCATCCCTACGCCAGACAATACCGTGAGAGAATTGAAAAAATATTTCCCTATGCTATGATTTTTGCTAAAGCCTGAACAATTGCAAAGAAAGTGCTCAACTGTTTCCTTATCTTTTTGCTCTCTACAACCTCTGCAATATTCATGGGAGAAAACTCTCAGTTTGAAGGAACGCCTGCTAAATAGCCATCGGTTATACAAACCATGACCTTCGGTACATTCTTTATTTGTGACCATAGTAGCCTAGGTGTAACGAATGTACCTTCATCTCTCTATGACCTCTTGGATAATTTTATTTTTAATTATTAATTTGCTCGAGGCCATAGGTATCCCAATGGTACTTCTAGCACTGAGCAGTTGAAGGGTAATACCTTTCTGGCTCGCTCATCGGCTTTACGATTTCCTCAATATCTCTGTGCCTTGGCACCCAAATAACGCTGACCTTGAATACGACACTAATATTATTTAGGGCTGCCCAGCATTCCTGTGCAACATTTGATCTTAGTATAGCCGCATCCATTGATTTAGTGGCCGCCAAGCTACCTATGCATACGTTACGACATACGTATTTAGATACACAGCCACTTCTTTTATAGCTAGAACTTCTGCCTGATAGACACTGCAGTAGTCTGGTAGTCGAACGGATAGTTTAGGTCCTAATTCATTCGAAAATACTCCATAGCCATCCTTATCGTCTAGCTTGACACCATCTATATCGAAATTTCATTCCCCCTTCTCCATGACCTTGCCATCTGCCACACTCTTCTTGACGGTAGGCTCATCTTGAAGAGTTTGTCAAAAGTGAGTCTAGAAATAGAGTAGTCCATTTCTTGTTTGTGACTTTATGTCTACTTTTAAGTCTAGATGATTTAATGGAGGCTAGTTGATTATCACCTCCAGCGCTCTGTTTGGGGTAGCCCTTAAAGCAGCATGGATGCGCAAGCATTAACGTTTCAACCCTCTCTCTCCAGGGTTAGCAATAGAGAGCTTACCGCCAAAATCCAAAGAACAGGGGAGAGGACTTCTATTTAGGGTAGTGCTGCCTAATTTAGCCGTTACCTATCTTCTGACGCGCATAGCTTCTATCAGGGCAACAACGTGTGGTTCAACTCCAAATCTTCTAAAGCAAAAGTAGGGCGTTAATAGTGGAAAATCATCAGGCAAATGAACCAGACCACCTTAAAACAATATCCCTTTATAAATTTTTGGTACTGAATTGCAAATGGCTGTTTTATTTTTTATATATATAATTCTATCTTTGATTTTTGAATCGCTTTTGCGTAAACTCTTTAGTGGTCTAAAAGAAAAAAGCCAAAAGGTGTACATCAACTTGAAGATGTTCTTGGAAGCCTTATTATATCCTGAATATATTGCAGAAATGCTTTTTTGCCTCAAAATGACCGGTAAACTTTTTTTAATAAACTTTTTTTCATCAACCCGACTAGCGAGTGTAAGGCGGCTTCTCTGTGGATTTTCTCATGTATGCTATCTTTGAGACTGAATGTTAGCGTTCTAATATGCTTGTACGTACCATAAGATCTGATTGTTTTCAAGATCTACTTGCCCCTCATCACAGTTGGCCCAAAATTAAACACCATATCGGAAGATTTATGCAGCTGCAGTATTCAAACAGACAAGCGATGGAGCGCGTAAAGGTTAAAATAAGCATCTCCATCACTCAAAACCAATTTTTATTATTTAGTAAAAATGCTATTCAGAACTAAAATTGGATGATTAATTTTGCGCCATCTTGTATAAACAATACCTGAAATTTGAAATTTGCAATCTCTAACCAGTCAATGCATTTGAAGAGGATAAAGAGTTTGTCACATAGAAAACCAAAATTATAAGAAAATAATAAATACTTTTGTTGCTCCTAACTAAAAAAAAAACAAACCTGTTTCTATAATTGCATGTTTCATGTCTACAATAGTGAATGATAGTCACGCACAAATACACTTATCTACTGTCGCCGTACTATAGCACAACAATAAAAAAAGATCTCCGAATGATTGAGTCCGCATGTTTTAAATTTTAAATTTCTGCACAATTTTTTTATCGCAGTACTATTTTGTGTTCTATGTTCTATGTTCAAATCACTTAAATTGCGTTTCTTTTGTCTTTAATTTTACTGTTTTTTTCTTAAAACAATTTAGAGGAGTAAATCATCGTTTCATTTCAAATAATTATTCGTTCAATTCACTTGCCGGCCTACTGAGTTTATGCCACAAATTTTTACTGGTATTTTCAAATGTAACTCTACCAAAACTATTTGTGTTCTAAGAATCAAAAATTAACAAGAAAAAATATTTACAATTAAAAACAAAATGTATAACATAAACTGTGGCGCCACAAAACAATCGAAAATATTCAGATTGATTTAAGTTTAGTAAAAGTACGTTGCCAATTCAATTACAAACCAAATGTAAATGAAAAATAAATAAAAGTGAAATATTTTCTGTTCAATTCTTTAATTTGCATGAATGTCTAGATTTGTGTGCAACTTGTGTGAATATATACCTATCTACAAGTAAATATACGTATGTGTTTGTAAATGTAAAATTGGAATGCATAAAAACTCACATTGAAACAATTTTTAACTTAATTGAGTTCGAGTGAGTTTCATGCTGAGCAACAGCAGTGTTTCAATATATGAATACTAAATGCAATATATAACTTGTGCAAATAATACAGGGTGATGCAACGCAACTAGCGCTTGGAATTTAATTATTTTTATTTATTTACTGAGTGGAATAGTTTTAAATAATTATTCCACTTATAGACACTTATAAACCACTCACTGGATACTATCGCCTTCTGCTTTGGAATTCAGTTTAAATATTTTCTTCTTCTCGATTGGCGCGATAACCTCTTGCGTGATTTTGGCCGAGTTTCCTTCTTACTAACCGCTGTGCCACTGCCTTTGCACGAAATTTGTCAAGTCGACAGATGATTATTGATATTTATTATGAAAATGTTGGATCTTTAAGAAAAACATATCGCAAAACTTCGTATATTTTTGGTAGAAACAAACGTCCGAATGAGTCGACTATTCAAAGGTTGGAGAAAAAGAAACTGTCAAGGATTGAAAACAGGCTAGCTCATCAGACTAAGGTTTTTTGAAAGTTAAGTCCATGTAAATAAGCCAACAATGATTCCAGAGCTGAAACATAATATTCGAGTCGAGATTGCTGAGCTCAATGCGGTAATGTAGCGATTCCTTGAAAATTTTAATTCCCGTATAATAGCCTATAGACGTACACATGGGGGACATTTAAATGATATCATTTCTCACATATAATTGTTTTTTTTTTCTTTTTTTTTATTGCTTCCAAAAAATATTACACCTGTCTATATTAACAATAAGTAATTTGTTTTAAAGATTGATAGATAGATAGATTGGATAGTTAAGTTATACTGTAAGGTCATGGCATTTCGGAATCATTTAGAAATATGTAGTATATTTGTAAAATATTTACTATAATAATTTATGTAATTACATACGCATATTTCTTATTATTATATTACAAGAGGTCTGTTGGGGTTTTTTCCTTTTAGTCTCTTCTTATTGAATTTTTCTTCAGCTGAAAGCATCCTCAACGTCGGATTTGTGCGCGTCAGAACTCTGCTTATGTGCCTGCTGCTCGCAATTTGTATTGCTTCGTCAACTGTGTCGATGTTTAAGTCGCGGTGAATGTCAGCGTTTGGTATACTACTCTGGGCAAAAAGTAAAGTGAATTTGGTTGTAAAATGAAAAATTTTTATTTATTCTTGTAAATCAATTTCATCCCCTTCAAAATAATCCCCTCTCGATGAAATACACTTATGCCAACGATTTTTCCAATCCCGAAACAGACCAAATAGTCCATTTCCGGTATAGCAATCAGCACCTTCTTCGATTCAGCTTTTATCTTCTCAATCGACTCGAAACGCGTTCCCCGGAGTGGTCTCTTGAGTTTTGGGAATAGCCGGAAGTCACACGGAGCCAAATCAGGCGAATACGGTGGTTGCGGAACGATATGCGTGGAGTTTTCGGCGAAATGGTCACGAAGAACGAGTGCAGTGTGAGACGGTGCATTATCGTGACGCAAAAACCAAGAGTTCTTGGCCCATAATTCTGGTCTTTTTAATCGAATTGCTTCACGTAAACGACGCATAACGCTCAAATAATATTCCTTATTAACAGTTGGGCCAGGTGGAAGGAATTCATAGCCCACCACACCACGAAAATCGAAAAAAACTGTCATCATGACCTTTATTTTTGAACGACTTCGACGTGATCTTTTCGGTCTGGCCTCGCCTTTAGCACGATATTCGCTTGATTGGTCGGTTGTTTCAGGGTCGTAAGCATAAATCCAAGTCTCATCTCCCGTAATGATGCATTTGAGCTTGTCCTGATAGTCTGACTTGACTGGGATCCTAGCAACCAGTGCAGTTGTCGAAAGCGATTTTTAATCTCATTTCTTTTTTCTCCTTCCAGTTTAGTTTAGATTCAATTGTAATGCCTAAGTATTTAGCTTTCGTATCAGCATTCGCGTTAGAGTTTCCCATCTTTATTGAGTCTATGGTTACCTTTCTGTTCGTGTAATTGACTTGAATTGTTTTATCGCCATTGAATTTCTATCTTCCATTTTTTGAACCAATCCAGAGTTTTGTTGAGGTCGTTTTGTAAATTTTTGTGTGCTATTTTCTGGTCTCTATGGGAGGCCATTAGTACAGTGTCATCTGCAAACGTCGCAATCATGCTATTCTCAAGACTCAAGACGGTTCCGGCAAATCTGTGGTGCAGATAAGATACTGAGTGGGTCCTAATACACTGCCTTGGGGAATTCCTGCGTTCATAGGCTCAATGTATGAACATGCGTCGTTATATTTAATATACAATTTTCTATCTTGGATGTAACTTTTTAGCATTAGAAAGTTGTCGTATGGCAACCAAGATTCGAGATTGTGCTGTAATCCAGGATCACATACTTTTTCAAAGGCTTTAGCTACGTTGATATATACAGCCACGCATACTTGTTTATTGTTGAAGTCTCTATTAATTTTGTGAGTGACTCTGTGCACTTGTTGGATTGTCGAATGTTTTCGCCTAAATCCGAACTGATGTTGGGGAATTAAATTTAGTTTTGTTATAATGGGCTCGAAGAGTAGATTCTCGAATATTTTTGATATTGACGGCAGTAGACTTATTTGTCGGTACGACGATGCAAACGTCACGTCTTTATTGGGCTTTGGGATCGCAATGATTTCGTCAATTTTCCATGTCTTTGGAAGTATTTGAACTTGATAGCAGCATTAAAAACGTTTCTGAGATAAATTATTGCTCTGTCGGGCATTTGCTTTAAATTTTCCCGAGATGAGGTCATATCAGGATTTGTTGTTTTTGAATGTCGAAATTAATTGCTTTATCTCTGTTAGTGAGGTTTTTTGATGATGAGCGTTATTGCTCGTTGTATGAGTCAAATCGAATTTGGTGTTATTTTCATATTGAAAAATATTTTTAAAATGTTGAGCTAAATAAGTCGCTTTTTCCGATGATGTTCGGGCCTATTGTCCGTTTGTAGTTCTTATTGGTGGGAGGTGTATTGTAGCTCCGACCATCTTTTTGTCGCCTTCCGCAATGAATAGTTTTTAGATTTTATTGCGTCAATATTTTTAAGGTTAGTGTCTAGTTTTTTGTCATTTTGATGTTTCTATAGTTCTTTAATTTCTTTAATTAATTTGTTAATTTGTTTTTTGTCATCCCGAAATCTTGTATTCTTTCATTTTTTCTTAGTTTTTTCTTTGTTTTAGTTTTTTTATTGCGTCAGGAATGTTATATTTTGTAGATTGGGGTTGAAGAGTTGTTGTGGATGGGCTTAGTGACATAATATGTAGTCGTATCATTAAAAAACTATTGCAGTTTCATTATTGTGGGTAATTTTAATGGGATTTTCCTGTCCAGTCTCTGTTCCATTATTTCCATAAAAGCCTCCCAGTCTGTTAGATGGTTATAGGGTGTCCGACTAGGTGTTAGTTGTATGCGTTTTTGAGTTGTCAGGATTATTGGTGAATGGTCAGACGAAAGTTCAAGGCAGGATTTAATTGTCAGCATTTTTATGTTTCTTGATTTTGTTATAAAAAATTACAAGTGGGCCGTCGCAGTTCAATTCTCTGATGGCGTCAAGTAGAGCTTTCCCTTTGGTATTGGTCAATCTTGAGCCCCATGTCATGTTCTTCGCGTTGAAATCATCCTGCAAGTGTATTTAGGTAGTCAACATAATGGTTTATTTTATTATTAAATTTTGGTGGACAGTATGCAGCTGATATAGTCAATAGGCCATAAGTGTCATTAATTTGAATTCCCGTTGCTTGTAGGTGATCCATTTTGAATTGCTCCATTTCATTACTTATTATATTTTGCCTTAATATAATAGCTCTGCCTCCATGTGCTTTATTGTCAGGATGATTGGTACACAAAATTTTATACAATATACTGGAATTCTTACAAAGGATTTATCGCTAAAATGTGTTGAGTTTTGAGTTTCCAGTATACATTCGCTTAGTCCGTTTGCATTCAAGTTTGCTATTGTCAAGTTCTTTGGCCATCCATTTTGGTGTCGAGAAGTGTTATGATGTTCATCATGTTCGACGTTTTCTTGATTAGCTGGCTTATAATTGTTTTCAGTTCCTGTATATCATCGTTTTGAGGCGTAGTATTTGTTTTATTTGTTACTTTGTTATTTGTTGACTGTGTTACTACTAAGAGTCATATTTTGTAAATAAATAAAAATAGTGAAACTTGGAAGAAACTACATTTGTACATTTTTTTTAAACAGTATTTAAGCGCGTGTTTTGAAACACTCTATAAACATATACCGTGTAAAATTTGTTTGAATAACAATAAACCTAATTTTTCCTAGAAGAAAATGAAATTAATTTCTAAGTTTTATTTTATTCTTTTTTTTTGCTAATCAAAAATCCCGAAAAAGAAATTCATTATTCATTTGATTTCCGTTCTGTGAAAAAATTTTAAAGATTCAAACTTCAAGAAGGCAAAATTAAATATGAAATTTTTTTTGAAATTTTTTCCCTCTATATTTGAAGTCACTAATGCCGTAATTCGATGGATAGTCGTGAGATCTCAATGTATGTATGCGTATAAAAAAGCACCAAGTGATGGCTACATACACATAGAAAGAAGAAAGCTATAAAACTTACAGTTGCTATTTAATTCGTTGGTGGCGGCAGGCTAATCACCAACTCTGCCAGAAATCAAAATAGATTAACGAAACGAATGCAATACTGAGCCTTGTCGAGGGCTTATGCTCCCGAATGGAGTGAATAAGGAAAAACAAAAATTTAATTCGTTATTGTTTTGTTTTTTCGGTTAAAATTACAATTTAATTAATTTTTTCATACCAAAAAACAAAACAAAATGTTTCAACAATAATCAAATTCTCCGAAATTATTAGCTCAACGAAAAGTATTTTATAAACTGGTTTTATTTGCTATACTCGCATGAAGACTGTCCGCCTAGTTCGTAAGATATGCGTGATTAAGCAAAGATTAGGTTAGGTTAGGTTGAAGCAGTTGTCCTGTGGGACACACTCAGGCTCATAGCCCATTGTGATGCCGCGTGGGGAGCTTTCCCTACTTCTCTTAAAATCAGTGTGTGTTTCTCAAAATTTTTGGAATACCTCCTAGTCCTGCAGAGCTGAGATCTTTCAATTCGTTAAAAAATTGTCTACCTAAAATAAAAAATATCCATCTGGATAGAGCAGGACAATGGCACAGAAGGTGCAAGATTGTCTCTTCCTCTTCCTCATCAAGACAACTTCTACAGAAGTCATGTCCTTGCACACCCATCCTTTGGGCGCGCCTACCTATTAGGCAATGCCCCGTTATGACTGAAATCAGTGTGTTAAGCCTGTGCTTATTTTGGCTTAGCAAAGATTCTGTGCGTCTAGCATTGAGAGTCGGCCACAGTTGACGGGCGATTTTACAGGTGGCTTCACTACGCCATCTTTCATTTGCTTTCCTTACAATTTCTTCAAGGATAAGTAGCTTACGTATTTATAAGGATATACCTTTGTCATTGTCTATGTACTCATCGGTCAACTTGGTGCTGAGTCTCGCTAGTTCATCGGCTCTGCAGTTACCCTCAATGTCGCGATGGGCAGGAACCCATATTATCCTCAAGCGAAATGACTCAGCCATCTCGTTAGGAGATTTGCGGCATCTCATGGCTATCTTGGAGGATGTCGACTGTTTTGTGAGGAATTTTGTCGCCGCCTGGCTGTCAGTGAAAATGTAGATATCATTTCCAGTTATCGTATCATACTGTACAAGTGTCGCGGCTTTCATTATTGCCATCAGTTCAGCCTTAAAGATACTACAGTAGTCGGAGACTGAAGGAGATTCCCAGATGCTTGGAGTATACACCTCCGCCCACCCTGCCCTCGAGCTTTGAGCCATCTGTGTATACATGGATAGACTCGCCCTGTCTCACATCGTCCCGTCTCACACTTCCCTTGAGGGAAGGAGGGTTGTGAGCGCTGTGATTAAGCAAAACTTATTTTTGTTTTTTTTTTTTGGCTGAATAACGATAAATTGTAAATATCTCGAAAACTTAACCATAAAAAAAAATTTTGTTCGATTTCGAAAACAGCGAAGAATTTGGAGAGTGACATAGATGCGCATTTTTGCTGTAAACCAGTTTAATTATTACAAAAGGAAAATATTGAGAAAATAACGTCATTGTCCCATTTTATTGAAGGCTTTAAGGCAAAAATACCTTCAATAATATCTTACCCAGTTAAGTATAGAGAACGAAATACAAGGAGGTAAACATAACGGCATTAATTCACCTCAATAATTTCCTCATCAGTCACAAAGTTAGGTTTGAAAAATTCTGAAAAGCTCTTGACTGATTGTTTGATTTTCAAAGATCTTCGAATGTTTTTAATAAAAGTTTATGTATGTAACTCTCTATTGGAAGATTTATAATTTTTGTAAATGGTGTCGTGCGTCAATCATAAATGATGCGTGTGAACTAACCAGCTGCGGCATGCAAACAGTCAAGCAAAGGATCGCGTAAAGGTCAAAATAAAGATTCGCATCACTCCATTTTTTTATGTAGTCAAAAATTTACTCAAAAACGAAATTAATAAAAAAATTAGAAACCCCTCCGTTGAACACCTTTTTTAAAAGCTTCTGTCGGGCACCCGGATCTGACTTTTTTTCGTCCGGCTCGTGTTAAAATATTATACCCAAAAATCGATAGAAAATAAAATTTTAAGAACCTACCTGGAAGTTTAAATCGTTAGCTACAACAGAAATATATTGAACTCACGTCCATAGTCGAAAAAGCCAGTCTAGCCAGACCTGGTGCCCTGCGGAAGGTTGATTTCGTGCGACCAAGTACTTATGAACTTTTTTGAAATAAAAGGCAATACATTTTATAAATATTTAATCATAAACTAAATTTCAAGTGGGCTCCTTAACCTTGATAGGGTGAACCTACGAACACTCACTAGGTATTACACCGGATATTGTAGGCTTCTTTAACATTTCAGGAGACTAGTACTAGTAGAAACAAGTACATGCCGTTTTTGAGAGCCGAAGGATGGAACGCCTGGGCACATTCTCTACAACTGTGCGGCTCTTGCTAGACGAAGACTCATACACCTTAGTGATGCAACCCTAAATTCACTGGCGATAAGGGGAAAAAAGTCTGAGCAAGTGCTCAAATAAGCTCGCGGTCTAACAAAATCAACCAAATCAGTGGTTGCCGTGCAATATGTCCCTACAAAAACAAAAATAAACAAAATTTCTGATGTATGACTGATGTTATTTTTTATTCTTTATTTTTTGCTAAAGTCACAAAAAAGTTGATAGTTCAAATCGCAAATACTAGACTAACTACCCTGTACCACAACTGTAGAATGGCTGAACCGCTTTCGTGAACGAGGGATGTGCGTCTGTGATTGCGTGTACACATTACATGCATGTAAGTGAACTGGTATGGAGTTGCCAATTTATGTCATGATTCGATAGAATCATACCGAGTATATTCTTGTTCCCTTTTTATTTTTTTGTTTTTAGTTTTTGTCTGTCCAATACTATAGCCACTTGTCGTGCGGTCACACACCATGCCAAAACAGCTACTGGTAAAATCTGCTTTGAGTTTTGTGAAACACCTTCTTTTAAAGGGTGTTTTTTTAATGGCGATGAACTTTCAATTACCTAATGACAATTTGTTCTGTGAAAGTCGATTTAATTTCACGAAAATGTTGCTCAACATGAACAAACGCTAACTATGAAAGAAGTTGTTTTCCAAGCCAATTTTGCTGAATTCAATACTAGTCCAGAGAGTCTGATATTTTTTTTCTTTTTTTGGCGGAGTATTAAAGTTTCAGAGTTTTCGGTGGAAGTGTGAATACTTTATAGCAAATATAATGGACATGTAAGCACTTCGAATACAATTTTTATATTAGATTTGAACCGCCGAACTCCTCCTTAAGTGAACATTTTTCACTCGTTCTCAAACCTGCTATAATGAAAGGTAGTTGAAAAATCCAATTATTGTTATTATTACGTGCCCAACTAAGTTCTCACTGTTTGTCAATAGATGTCGCCAGCGTTGTGTGCTAGTCGATTCTAATATAACCTATATGTTATAAACCAAGCTCAGACATATGGTAAACAAACTGCTTCGACACATTAGCGATTTTGTTTTGGTATCATATACTTTTGGTTTTGTGAAAATGTCTGATTTTGTGCCGAATAATCGTCATTTGCGGGAAGTGTTGATTTTCCTCTTTAATTCGAAAAAAGCGGCGGCTGAAGCGCATCGAGAGCTAGAAAAAGTTTATAGAGATGCTGCTTTGAGTGAAACATCGTCCCGATATTGGTTCCGTCAAAGATGGTGGTTTTAATGTTGACGACCGTCCGCATGCAGGAAGGCCATAAACCTTTGAAGACGATAAGTTGGAGGCATTGCTCAATGAGGATCCGTGTCAAACGCAAGAAGAGCTTGATTCAGTATTAGGAGTTACCCGCCAATCCATTTTCAAGCGATTGCATGCTTTGGGAATGATTCAGAAACAGGGAACTTGGGTTTCTTATGAGTTAAAACCAAGGGAATGTCGTTTTTTCGCCTGTGAACAACTGCTCCAGCGGCAAAAAAGGAAGAGTTTTCTTCATCGCATCGTGACGGGTAATGAAAAATGGATTCATTACAGCAATGCAATGAAAAGAAAGTCATGGGAACACCCCGGTCACGCTTCTACGTCGTCGCTTCTGCCGAATATTCACGCTGCGAAGGTTTTGCTATGTATTTGGTGGGACCAAGTTGGTGTTATTTATTATGAACTGTTAAAACCAAGCAAAACCATCACTGAGAATCGGTATGTTCTTCAATTGATGCGATTGAGCCGAACACTGCGCGAGAAGCGGCCGCATGAGGCATGAGAAAGTGAGGCATGAAAAAGTGATTCTACAACATGGCAACGCTCGGCCTCACGTTGCCAAGTCGGTTAAAACCTACCTGTAAACACTGAACTGGGAAATCCTACCCCACCCGTCATATTCTCCAGATATTGCGCCGTCCGATTATCACCTGTTCTGATCTATGGCACAGCAGTTCCATTCATATGAAGACATCAAAAAATGACTTGATCCGTGGATAGCCTCAAAAGATTAATATTTGTACCGCGACGGTGTACGAAATCAACCAGAAAGATGGGAAAAGGTAGTAGCAAGCGGTGGACAATACTTTCAATGATTCATTTGTAACCATTTTTTCAGAATAAAGTTGTATTTTCATCAAAAACACAGTCGCGATTTCATTAAATCAGCCTCGCCTCCTTGTTCCTTTTGGCTGAGGGCTTTGCGGATTCCAGTCCAACGACATTTGGCTGATGTTAGTAGCAAGCTTACGAACTGTGTTATCAAATCATTTTCATTTTCGTTCGAGAATCTTAATTTCAATTGGTCTTTGACCACTTCGAGTAAGACAATCGACATTCCACAACCAGTTGTTAAACCACCGATATGCAGAATGGCTCGCGCTTTATAAAAATCTGAATTCTTTTTGTGATTGAGACCACTATAGACTACATTTCGGAGCCATAAAATAGTACAGGCTTTACATTTGAGTTACAAATACTCAACTTTGTTCTGGAAGCCAACTGCTTAGAGGTACCATATGCTTGTGTAACGAAAGGCAACGTGACTTTCCATATCCTAAGTAGGTAAATTTATTTACATTTTCGATAGGTTGACCGCATAGCATTAAAGCACCAGGTCGATTATCATGAATGGACATAGATTTACTTTTACCAACATTAATCGGCAACCCAACACGTTCAGCATGTGTTACATCATTTCGCTTGCCTTGCATGTGCGCCCTTTGTTGCGCTAACTCAGCCATGCCGTCAGCATAGGTCATCCAAAGCAAAGTCATTATCAAACTTTCCATGCTGCTAGGTTCCAAAGAACACGAGCATGTCATCAACCATGATTACAAACAGGAGCAGCGATAGGGTACATCCTTTCGCGACTGGTTTGACTGGGTCACCAGCGCACCACTTTATATTGGAAAACAATATAGAGATTTGATTTTATGATGTTGTTGAAGGAGATCAAATGGCTTCTCAAAGTCAATAAAGGCGAGGTAAGGGGTTATCTGAATTTCAAAAATTTATTCTGTTAAAAACCCGAGTGTGGCTATTTGAGGCCAAAAACTCCTCACACAACTTTAAGCAGATAATTTAACTGAAAACCTCACACGGGTTAAGATAAGAAGGTAAGAAAGCTTAGTTTAAGCTAATGTTTACACCTAACTATGAGTGGCAGAAAACAGCTCTTGGACCTTCAGTACTGCATGTAACTCCCCGTGGAAAAAATTCGATCGTCTGAAATACCTTGTCGTCAGCAAAATTGGTCTGGGAGACGTCCTTTTTTATAATTATTAGCTTTTATTTGTGTTGAGTTACTACTAGTGAATAGTGCAGTTCGCGGTTATTTCCAGGTTAGTTTGGCTTGAAAATTCATCACGAATGATTTGGGACTAATTAAACCAGCGAATTGATCATGAATATACTCACGCCGGTAAAGGTTTTTTTTTTATATTTTGTTTTGGAAAATAATTCGCAAGCCATAGTTGATACAGTATTAGGTTAGGTTAGGATAGCCTAGTGTACTTTGCGACTGGCATGAGTATGGCACATTGACCTTTTGGTCGCTAGCGATACCAGATGGAGACCGACTTCTATGAATACTAAAAGTAGGCATCATGTGGGATTTCAGCGCCTTTGGCGAATCTAAGCAGAGCTGGGAGCTCCGCTTTTGAGACGTCCTCCAAACCCTCAAGCAATGGGGCTCCCAGGCATTTTAAACGCGTTTTTAATAATGCCGGACAAACGCACAGAAGGTGTTTCCTCAACATCCTCTCTGCATATCCTGCATTTGTCCGTGTTATCAATCCCTATCTTGTACGCATGTGCAGCCAATAGATTATGACCTGTTAGCATACCTATAATAGTTCTGCAGTACTTTCGCGAGAGCGTAAGTACGACTTGAGTCACTTTTTGTTGTTAGTTCTGCACATAAATTTTGCTGTTTTGCATGTGATCAAATTAGTCCACCTAGCTGCCACTCGCCTTTTCATGTGGTCGTCCATTTCATTGTATATTGTATTTAGCGCTTTTGGTATGTCGTTTTCTTATTCAAAAGGTAGTCTAATAGCACTTTTTGCTATCTCATCTACTATTTTGTTTCCCATAATGCCTTTGTGACCAGGTACCCAATAGATATGCACCCTACAGTTTGCGGCTAACCTTTCTATGGCCTCCCTGCTCCGTCGAACATTTTTGGACTTAATACAATATGGGCTTATTGCTTTTATTGCTGCTTGACTGTCCACGTATGTACATATTAATTGTTGAGTTCTTTCCTGTTCTTGTCTAGGCTAGCTCCGCGGCTTTCCCCCACAGCAAAAACTTCCGCTTGGAAAACACTGCTGCGGTCTAACAGCTTAATAGGCTGCCTTATACCTAGTTTTGAGCAGTAAATACCCGCTCCCATTCCATCTACAGTTTTAGGGTTGTCTGTGTAGATGTGAAAAGTCCTATGGCCAGACTTCATGCCTTTGTGCTATCCCTCCTCTTCAATTGAGGTACGAAACCTTCTCTCCCAATTGAAGATCGGAGTCATGTAGTCTGTGCAACCTGAGCTCCACTTTCCTATTAAGCAGTGACCGAAGGTTCTGTAGGTGAATAGTCCAAACAGCATTAAGTATATTACAAAAACAAAAAATTCTGGTAAGCTCATTCGCGCGATTTGACTTCTGTAAATTATTTTCTCTAGAGATATGTCGATAAGCCTCTGCCGGTAAGCCAGGAATTAGGAATACTTGAAAGCCACCACTCGACCCTTTTTTGTTGAAATACAGTCTGACTGTGGAGAAGAATGTGTGAATATGCATTCAGCTTACTCCAATTCACTCGTCAATTGCGGCGGTCAAATGTCTGAAATCATATGCAGGTATAAATGGCATAAAATTATCTTTCAAATAAAGCCAATTTCTTGGATACTAAAAACCTTTTTCTGCATTTGATTTCCGTCCAATCTTCTTTACTTCTAAAACAACACCCCTTAGCATATCTGCTTGTGCGTACCATTTGTAGTAGCTTTGGATTTATTACTTGTACTTTGCGACTGCCATGACATGTATTTCTTCTATCTCTTCTATTTCATTTGATTTCATTTCATTTTTACAACAGAATTAGCCTACGGCAATTCGTCTGGTTTTTTTCTTTCTATTGAAACAAAAGCTCTCCACAAGCAGTGACTCTGCAAATAACCCGTCAGTCAACGCAGCTCAGTAAGCCACAGTACTTATCGAATGTCTCAAATCTTACATAGCAAATCTGTTGTCCTACCACAATGTCCTTGCCGATCACTAATCCTCCGTATGTGCCTGCTGTTATTGCTTTCTAGAGTATTGGGCGTAAATCCGCTAATAAAATATGAAAAATAAAAATTTGTTGGCAATGTTTTCAGTAAGATGAGTATGGCAAGCCATACTAATGTGGCTCACTCGCCCGCCTGCTTGTCTGCCGCGCTTTTTGATCAATACTCGTTAAAATAAATATGCACACACACATGCATAAGTGGTCTATCTCCGGCCGCGACAGTTATGCGTATTTTAAAGAATTTTCATATTATTTATTTAACTTGCGCGTGTTGTGCGCTTCACTTAATTTAATGTCGGAGAAGTTTCCAAACAATTTGTTCTAACTTTTATATTCTCAATATTTTTGTTTCTACAACGTTCACTAAATTTCGAGCGAGCTGCGGCTTAACCCATAGATGCACTAATATGATTTTGAGTTGGAAAATTTAGAAATGTTAACTTTTCTTTCGGAGAGCAGAACTTAATGTAAAATATTTGTGTGATTTTAAAGATACCCTTAACTACGAGGGAGGTATATGTCTACTCGGATAGTCAGGCAGCTCTGAAATCGTTAGGGTCACTAGAACACTCATCAAATGCCCAAATGCCCAAATATGCGAAGTATAGCAATATTTTAAAATATACCTGATCTGGGTGCGAGGCCATAGAATCATAGAAAGTAATTGCAAAGCAGATGAGCTTGCAAGGGAAGGTACGATTTCCGATTCCCTTAGCTAAGTGCAAATTATTAACAGTTAATCACTCTATCAATGCTGCTGATGCTCGTTGCAAGCAATCACCTTTTTGCCGAATAAGTAGGTAAACTTCGCCAGAATGGAGCCTTGACCGCACAAAATTGCTATTGAAACTTAGAAGAGGCGATATGAGAAACACTATAGTACTATCAAGGCATTGTCAAATTGAAAGACATGCAAATAGACTTCGGGTAAAACATAAGGACTTTTATCGAAGCTGTCAAGATACTGAAGAAGAGGAAACCGTGGAGCACTTCCTGTGTACATCCATTGCTCTGTCCAAAAAAAACTTTCAGCGCTTAGATTCGCCTTTCTTGACATCATTGAAGAGATCTCTCAAATAGGGTCGCTAAAATTAACCAAATTCACTAACTCCACACGTGGGTACAGAGAAGATTCAGAAGTGTTAAGGATGAGCTCCTGTGGTATCACAGTAAGGCTATTCAGCGTTAAGTGTGTCAAATGACAGTCACTCAACTCTAACCGAACCAATACTGGAACTCTCAAGGAAGTCGAAAGATGCAGGTGAGCAGCCAACACGTGGGGCGACAAGTTGAAGCTGATGCGGAAAAAGCAGAACGTTTTTGGAGCCAAATTAAATTTATAGCGTTAAATAAACCAAATTAAATTTTTCTTTTTTGAGGCTCTATATTCCCTCTAGTAACCACGGGAAAATATATTTATATAAAACTGCGTCCCTATAGCCATTATTATAATAGTTAGTTTTTAGTCATGCAATTTATTTGCACATGTTGATTTGAATTTAGTTTAATTTCGCCAAAAATAAAACTAAATGAAACCACTTCCTTGGCATTCAAATAAAAACTAAATCCCTGCAGAGATAACTTATTAATGGACTTATTTTAAGAGTAAAAGGGAGTTTTTGCTGAGGAATTACAAAGTAGTAATTAGGTTTTAATGCATAATACTTATTCTTGTGGTAGATTTTATACTGCTTTACTTCTTCCGAGACTGCTATCTGCGCACCAGTAGCCTAATTATTCCTAACGAGCTGGACAATTGTTTTCCCCTATTTTTGAGCGGTCCTATATATTCTCTACCACTTTGTTATTGAAAAGAGCTCTTATAATTTCCATTTGTTAAATAACCAGTCATAATAAAGTATTGAGTAGTAAAAACAGTTGGTGCGATTTTCAAAATTGCCAATACCTTTTATGTTGTACATAGTAACTCTATCCAGCTTTAGAAAATTAATCTTAATCTAATCTTCGCTACATCTTCATATAAAATGTGTTCTATGGGAAAAAGAACACGAAAATCCTGTCTGCCTATAATGAACATCCTATGAAGTAACCTATTAATAACCTGGCTAAACATACATATTTTACAAGAGGAGGGAATAAAACTCAATGAAGTCGAGTAAATGCTAAAATTAATTGCTGAGATTGTACACAGGGAAATACTCTGCATTAGTGAAGGAGGCACACTAAATTCCTCAGTTCTCAGTGTTAAATCGCCTCATAATAAAAATTACCTATACAACTTTTTCCATGCTGAAGCAAATTCAGCTGACTGATGAAGTAACCCATGAAATAACTGTTGTAGTGTCCGATGAATTAACCATTAACGCTGTACACCGTAAAGATGCGATTGTAGTCAGTCGCTTATATCCGATGAAGTAATCTGTGAGCAACCGAGTTTACTTCATTCCTACTAAAGACAGTATCAGCAAGATTTTATTTGGCTATACTTACCGCAGTAATCTAAGTACACTCTGAGAATGATAATTGCCTCGTAGACGTACTTAGGTCAAAAATGTATTCCGGTTACACCTCTGAATTAGTAAATATGGGAAAATATCGCTTACTTCAGCTATATTCTGAAAAAAAAAAAAAATTCTGGTAATAAAATGAATATAGTTTTTATAGCCCACCTGCGCATTAGAGGGTTAAATGCTACGACCATTTGATTGTTTGAAAATGAGTCACGTACCCAACTTTGAATATACGTAAATGTCTATAAAATGATTTTGGTTATTCGTGGGTATGTACGCATGAAGTTTTAATCGCTATCAATATTTATGCAAAAAATAAAAAAAAGCGGAATCGCTTTAAGGTTTACAAGTGTATACATATATATAAGAATAATATAATATATATTACAGGGGGCATTACTTGCCTAACCACTATTGATTCTTACCCTTACGATTTCGTCTCTTGCTAAAATTTGCTTTATGTGGAAAAAAGCTTACCAGCAGTCACTTGAGAGTTGCACTTTGTTAAACTTAAATTAAATGAGCTATAAAACTACGTATCCAGAAAAATGGTAGAGTTTTTGATTAAAAAGTAAAAGTAAAGTAAAAAGTTTGTGTATGGTTTTTGTTGTAGTCCTCATATGCATTATATTTTCAAAGAAACATAGTGGTGCATTTATAATTTGAGACGGGTAAGAATACAAATTAATAGTTGTAGTAGAGAATTTATAGCCTCTTATTTTTATTTCAAATCGTTCGCGTATTGCTGGTTCCTCACTGTCGAAATTAAGGCAATACCACCAAATTCTTGCCCGCTATGAAGTGTTTTCTAAAGCTCTCGTAGTGATGTGCCATTGCTTTGTAACCATTAATTTTTAAAGTCCCATCGCCCTTTTACTCAGTGTCTTATTACAATGGCTTTTCTACGATTATATGCATAAATTGTGGAAATTCATTCATGCAGGCAAACGGCCTCAAGAAAAAAAAGGTTCTGACTCTTTGCTCTTTTGCTCTTTGCCTTTGTGGTTACACAAATTTTCATATTTAGAGCCAACCTAAGTTAAGAAAAGTTCATATTTCACAAATTTTGTAGACCAAAAGCACAAGCAGATCAACCTTAAAGAAAAACGTGGAATATCGGGCTGTCCACATCAGAGGCATAGATCCTTCTCAACGAGTTTCATCTTCTAAAAAGTGCGATTATCGCAAGTTCTACTGGGTGGTTACCCAACTCTATAACTTTTGAGAATCAACCAGTGTAAGCATACTTTACATGTAAATATGTAGTGAAAACCAATTCTTTTTCTAGGAACTCCGAACTTTTATAATTACTTGTTTCTATTTATTTCAATAATCTACAATACAAATTGTCTTACAGACTAAACAAAAATGTGAAGAAAAATAAGCCAAATGTCTTAACTAAAATTTGGCAATTAATGTAAACACAAGGCTGGAATTGGATCAAGAATTATAGTCTCGAATTGCGCGAGCAATAAGCGCATTACTCGCAAATTTAAACTTAAACTTTTCACCATAAAAAGGGCAAAAATTGCGAAGACTTCTTTTGTAGAACATTAAAGGTTACCTGCTGAAATAGATCTGGACAGTTGGCGATGCCCTTAACAACTTTGCAAATAAACGCAAGCGAAAAAATGCTCCTTCTTTTTTTTCGATATTCCACTTATAGTTAATTATCTTCATCCGAGAATTATTGGATGGAAAAAGGGTCTCAAATCGTAGGAAATATAATACCTGCTTAAGAAATATTTTTTGGCCGTGCTCTATTCTATTAATCGAAAGTTGGTCGTATGACCACCAAATGATAACAATTTACTCTAAGTGAGTACGAACAACAGCCGTAAACATCAGTTTATAGGTATACTGATCATAACACTCAGAAATATGACGGGATCCTTAAACTGTGTTACACTTCGTAGTACATTCTTAAAAGTCATGTAGGATGTCTTAAAAACGTGCTGACGCCTCGATATTTTTGAGCAAAAATGTTGTTTCATATTCAAAGACAGATGCGACCTCATGCACCCTTGATGGGGATTGTTCAAATCGATTTAAAAGTTCTGAGCATCCCCTGATTCCTTAACAGATTACATCATTTTTCATAATGATCCACAAAGAGCAAGAAATTCGATAATGAAAAACAGTTGCTTATGTCACTAATAAAAATGACAAAAAGAAGTTGCCTTAAGATGATGTCTCGGAGAACCCCTCAAGTAGCAACAAAGTGGTTCGATAAAACTCCATCGATTTTTACCACGCACCATGCACCGTCTGTCTTACAAGTATGACTTAAACCATTGCAGAAAGGTGAAGTGAAAGCCCAAGCAA
>JAYXIM010018630.1:0-50269 GCA_037575425.1 Anastrepha fraterculus
CGGTCCAATGATACCTCCAGCCCATAAACCGCACCAAAATGTGACCTTTCTGGATACATTGGTAGCTCTTGCAATTCTTCTGGCTGATCTTCACTCCAAAATCGACAATTCTGCTTATTTACGTACCTATTGTTCCAAGAATGATGGTTCATTATAATATTGCTATAAAGTTCATATTTTATTTTCTTCATTTTATTATTATTCATCCTCAATGTTTTCAATTTCAACAAATGATACGAGTGGCTTATGATAGCTAAAATATGATACAAATGCTTTGGTTTCGATGTTGTCAACATATCTTTGAAATACCGCGTCAATTGTTGTTTTTGATCGTGTTGTCGATTCAGTGCGATTGTTACACATTTTTAAATTGAATGTTGTATTGAGAAAGTCAACTAAAGGAACCGCTGTGTTCAATGCAAAATTTACGTTAAAATCGCCACTTAAAATCATTGGAACTTTATCGTAATCTTTTCTAAGTATCCGCGATACTTCTGGTGTATACTTTATTCAATTTTCGTGAATGAATTCCGTGATGCTTTTTATTGATTGATTCGGTGAAATATAAATTGCCACAATTAAAACTGTTTTTCCATTGCTCAATCTGGTTTCGCATGCACATATTTCTCCCACTTTAGAGAGCTGAACAGACAGTGATTCTAGTTGCTGTGCATTCAGATCTATCTGTGGAGTTACAATACGAGCACCGTCATTTTGATTGTGGTATATTGCAACACGGCCTGCAATTGCGGTAAATATTTAAAAATGAAAATATTTACGAATATAAAAATACGGACGCAATACAGCACACGCGGTTGCTATTATGAGCGTCGTAACGCGTATGTTACACAGACGTACTAACATACACACAAACATTCGTAGGACGCTTGGTCTAAGCAAGTATTAGGTAGTGTAGTATAGGTATACATAATGCCTTCTCGCTCACCGTGGCTCCGTAATACGCAGGCGCGCACACATACGTACTAGCATACATACAAACATACATACGTATGACGCTTGAACTAAACACCAAAGCAAGTAATAGGCAGTGTAGTATACATATACAACACTATACTAGCGTGGCTCAGCAGTACGCAGCCACACACATATACTTATATCAACATATAACGCTTCGTAGCCAAGAGGGTCGCTTTTTCGTTTCATCGAATCTCAAATCACTCCCAACGATTCTAAAGAAGTTTTCGCTTCAAAATATTTTCAAAAATATAACAAAACTTTCGTAACACTCTTTGCCCCCTTGTAGCCAATTAAATTCAGAAATGATTCTAGTGATTCATTGGCATAAACCTTTTCTACTAAAAATAGCAGAGAAAACATCAACAGCTGCAAACCGCATGATATTAGTGGATAAAGTTTCGCAGCAGCTACTATAATTGGTGCTTCAAATTGCATCTGCAACAAGAGGATTATTTTATTTGCAGTGTGGCATCTCACCAGGAGAATGATTAAGCCACTCCGCTAGCAAAAACAGCACAACAAAATATTGGCGAGCAGTAGATTTGTGGGTCGTTGGCAAATCGCTCTTGCAGTCAGAGCTCTACAGAAGTGCAATCGTGTAGATTGCAATCCTTAACATTTTGGGCTATGAAGCACCCACCCAAAATCGATCAAATTTCAACCCACCAGCAATGAAAGATATTTCATAGTACTTATTCAAGCATTTTACTAATAAATAATGGCTTATTAATAAAAAAATAGGTATGGTATATGAAATATATTTCACAAGCGTATTAGTTCTTGGATTACTTATAATAAAAAAATCAAATATAGGCGTACATTTACTCCAGAACGGCAATATGCTTATGGAAAGTATGCAACTGCCTAAAGTATCATTCTTGCAAAATTTAATATCATTCGAAGGGCTCACTTTTCTCTAAATTATTTATATTCACATAACTCATGCACAAATGTGTTGGGTAGGAACCAAAATGGGGTCTAAAACGATTTTTAAAAATACTAAGAGCGTTAGGAAGTGGATAAATCGCTATAAAAAGGTCGGTAACGTTGATGATTTTCCTGATCGCGGAAGTGCAAGCAAAGTGTTTGTTCAATTTTGTCTTTACGTGGAGCTGCTGTGAAATTGAAAGCAAAGGGTGTTGACATATCCTAGGGAACGATTCGCAGGCACTTGTTGCCAAATAAACTAAAATATCGCAGTATTTTGGAAAAACCAATGTTGAGTGCAAAACACGTTGAAAAACGAGTGGAATGGGCGAAGGAAAACTTGGACCGTGATTGGAGCAACGTAATTTTTTCTGATGAATCCTCCTTCTGGGAATTTCCGACGCAAGCCATGTAATTTAGATCAACTTTCTCGACAAAATCGGAAAATTTGGAGGTATTTTCCGGTAGAATATGCAGAAAAACTAGTGGAAAGTATGCGACAACGGTGCCAGGCCATAATTGACAATGCAGGAGATTAGACTTGCTACTGATGAAGGAAAAACGTAATTTTTTTTGATGAATCCTCTTTCTGGACATTTCCGAGCATCAAATACGCCTGGACAACCTCCACCAGTAGGATGCTGTTAAACACCAGTCAAGGGCCATGTTTGGGGGTGCTTCTCAAACAAAGGTTTCGGTACTTTGTTCTTATTTACCAAGAATTTAAATGCCGAAAAAATGAATAAAATATATCAAAAGACTTTGTTACGATCTGCTAAGCAATGGTATATCAAGAAAAATGAAAGCTGGATCCTTCAAGAGGGCAACGATCCGAAACATCGGAGTCGAGCCTGTTGCAAGAGGAAGGCGCAAAACAGAGTTGTCACTTTAGATTGGCCATCTCAGGCACCGGATGCAAATCCCATAGAAAAGGTGTGGGTTCTGATGAAAATGCAGCTTCGCAGACGCAGGCCATGTAATTGAGATCAACTTTCTCGACAAATTCGGAAAATGTTGAGGTCTTTTCCGGAAGAATATGCAGAAAAACTAGCGGAAAGTATGCGCCGACGGTGCCAGGCCATAATTGGCAATGCACGAGATTGGAGTTGCTACTGAGGTATTTGCATTGAGTATTGACGACCAAATTATCGATAAATTTGCGAATTTTATGTAACAGACTGTAAAAAGATAGTGCGCCACCAAAACTCACATCGTTCGACAAGTAGCGGCAATTGGAAGGTTTTTAAGATTTTATAGGTTGCTTGAAGCTATGAGCACGTCGCTCGGTTCTACGTTACCGGAATGGCTCAGATTTATATTCGACCAAGGACTGTCACTTCATCAGCATTCCCCGTGGATGTATGGGGAATGTTTATGCTGCTGCAACAACAACAACCATGTACCCTAGAGGCCAGACCTGGCTCTCAGTAACTTCTTCCCTTTTCGTAGAAAACTATTTTGAATAGAATTCTAAAGAGTATTTTTAGAGGCACAAATGTCTTATATTCACAATGTGTAAAATGTATATCACTTAAAACGATTAAGTTAAAAATTAAAACATACAAAGTGGCGCAAAATTAATCATCCAAACGGAAAATTGTTTGCTTTTGACACTTGTGAACTAGACAGCTGTAGTATACTCGTACAAATAGACAAGCATTGGAAGACGTAAACCACACTAAAGATTTCCATCATTCAAAATCTCTTTTTTATTTAAAGATATTAAAAAAGATATACAAAAAATGTATGATTAATTATACGCCACCCTGTATAACCCATACTTTTCATTCATTATATACCACAAACCACAAATTATTTTAGTCACCCCTTTTATACTGACTCCAGTGCTATTTAGAGGTTCTAGTAATCAAATAAATAAATCTTTGCGGATTTAGCAAAAGAATATAGGGGAATAAGCATGTGACTATGATGCCCCATTTAGATTGCGTTGATTTTTCTTTCGCTAATTGCTATCTACTTAACAGCTTTTAAAAACCTTTTGCCATCAAAAACATTTTTATGACGCCAGTCTTAATTATTTTGGACTTCACCTTGTATAACGACTTTCCCGGTAACCCTATATAATAGACTTTATTATGACGATTTTCTCACATTCACTGAGCGCCAATTAGTGGTATTATTATCTCAAACGTGCCATCTATCACTTGTTGTTGTATGAGAGACAACAATGTAAAACAGCATCAACCATGTAATACACACACGCAAACACAATCGGCAATTCACAAATCTGCCGTTTAGAGATAAGAAGTTCAGTCAATGAACGCAGTTTAAGTGAAATACGAGTACACCTGAACTACAGCGTGATCGCGTTGCTCACTGACGAGCCCAGTAACAAATTTTGCATGTGTTCGTAAGCTCGTGTTTGGTCGGCTTGGCGAACGTAAAGTCTTAAAAACCGACTCCATACAACTTTCGCTGCCAACTGGCTATGGATGCATACACACATACATATGTATATTTATACCTACGAAGATACGCACAAAGCCACAACTGAGCAATGTCAACAACAAAGCTAAATGTGTTTGGGTATCTCTCGTATTCACAATTATCAGATGTAAACAAACAAAATTCGTAAAAAAAATTGCTAACACGAGTATAATTTAAATAATTATAAATTAATTAAATACAGTGAGTATTGTTGTGTTATAACCCACAGTGGGCATGAAACATCAAAATATAGAAAAAGGTTTTTTTTTACCATCGCCCGCATTTTGCATTGACAAGCCCCTGAATGTAATAGATGGTCGATTTTTAGAAAAACATATCGAAAGATTCGTGATATTTTTAGTGGAAATAATCGTCCGAATAAGTCGCCAATTCAAGAGCTGCTGAAAAAATATCAAGAGACTGGTTCTGTAGAGGATAGCAAAAAGACTGGCACACCAAAAACTGGACGTTCTGTTGAGAATATTGCTGCTCAGAGCACAAAGAGTTGCTGAACAACCTTTAACATCGATTTCTTGACGTTTTCAACAATTAGGCATTCAAGAATCGACGGCGACTGTTTGACGGATTTTAACTGTAGACGCCGTGCTCGTGGTGGGCATTTAAATGATGTCATTTTTCAAATCTAATTAAGAGCCGTATTTCGGATAAATATATATAGTGGAACCTGAGAGAAAATAAATTTTTACATATTTGACTTTAAAAAGACATCTAGGCGCGTTTTTTGAAAGATCCTTTATAAAGCAAAAACCATGCAAATGCGATTTTGAATTAGAAAAAGTCCGAAAACTTTTCGTCTGATTCTACGGTTTTTAATTTGAATTTCCAGAAAGATTTTTTGTACGCAGTTTTATAGCTCCTTAAATTTTAGTAAAGGGTGTTTTTTTTAGAGGTTAGGTTTTCAAGATGAAATAAAACGTATATAATTTAATGTTATGGCCAAGAATTTAGCTTTATTATAAAGATAAGGGTTTGCCATTATGTTTTAAAAATGATTTCGGGCAAGTGGCCGCCGCGGCTGGCTCGAATAAATTCCAGCCGAGAGGCCCAATTTTCGACCACTTTTTGCAGCAATTGGGGCCGTATGTCAGCAATAACGCGCCGAATATTCTCTTCCAAGACGTCAATCGTCTCGGGCTTATCTGCGTAGACAAGCGACTTCACATAGCCCCACAAGAAATAGTCCAGCGGTGTTATATCGCACGATCTTGGAGGCCACGCCACAGGTCCACGGCGCGAGATAATGCGCTCACCAAAAGTTTCCTTCAATAAATCGATTGTTGCGTTGGCTGTATGGCATGTAGCGCCGTCTTGTTGGAACCAAAGGTCGTCCACATCAACATCGTCCAATTCAGGCACGAAAAAGTCATTAATCATGGCTCTATAGCGCTCTCCATTGACTGTAACATTATGGCCGGCTTCATTTTTAAAGAAATATGGACCAATGATTCCCTCTGCCCATAGAGCACACCAAACAGTGACTTTTTGAGGATGTAACGGCGTCTCAGCAATGGCTTGTGGATTATGTTCACTCCAAATGCGACAATTTTGCATATTGTCATACCCATTCAACCAAAAGTGAGCTTCATCGCTGAACAAAATTTTCTTCGATGCGTCGCGCGAACCGAACCATTATTTTCGTAATAAATTTGCACGATTTGCAAACGTTGTTCAGGTGTAAGTCTATTCATTCATTCAAATGGCAAACCAAACTGAGCATAAATCAAGTGACAGCTGTCAAAAAGACCATCTACGAAAAAAGTAGTGCCAACTTGAAAACCTAACCTCTAAAAAAAACACCCTTTATAAGTGTAGTTAAGTTGAGTTAAGTTAAGTTAAGTGTAATTTTAAAGTTTTTGTTTATCGTACCATTACTCGTTGCACTGATACTGGTAGCATCGCGAAACGTCATGGAGGTGGTCATCAAAAGACTGCAACGTCACGTGAAATGGTTAAAAAAGTGAAGCAGCGACTTGAGCGAAATCCCCGACAAAGTGCCAATCAAATGGCGAAAGAACTGAAAATATCTGGACGTAGCATCCGCCGCATACCGAAAAATGTACTCAAACTTAAGCCTAACAAGATCCAAAAGGCGCATGATCTCACACCGAAGTAGCAACAAGTCAGAAATAAGAGAGCGAAGGAGTTGCTTCGCTTGGCAGAAAGCGGTCATTGTGTTTACTCGCGAGAAAATATTTCAAATAGAGCAATTCGTAAACTCTCAAAACGATAGGCTTTATTTGGCCGACCGTTCATAAGAGAATTTGAGTCATCGATTGATCACCATTTCAGTGGCAGACGGTGCACTGGACTGGGCACCGTCTCACAACGCTCAAGTGAACCAAGAATGGCTAAAAGCAACGTTCCCAACTTCATAATGTCCACACAATCGCTCTCAAATCTACCAGATGCGAATCCGATAGATGATTCTCTTTGGGGCATTTTGCAGAGCAAGGGCCGAACTAAAATATTCACTATTGCCACCGAGTGGGCCAACATTCATGCAAGTCACATTCGGGCAGCTTGCAATTCGTTGCTGGCCATAGTGAAGGTAAGAAAGAGGTGGTCATATTGAGCAAAAGTAAATTGATTCTTTATTTTGTTTTATTTTCACACATTTTTTACTTTGAATTGTATAAAAGTAATTTTCCCAACTGAATTTATGGCCATTTTAATTGGTTACACTTTGAGTGCTGGACCTTGAAGACTAAATAAATCATAGTTCGTTCAGATGCCGCATTTTCTCCATATAAAAAAGTGTCGTGCATTCGTTATAGGGAAAAATTATCGTAAAGAATTGTGAGACGCTTCAAACGTGCACTTTAGTAAACTAAAATTTAAAGGGCAAGAAAACTGCGTACCCAACTTTTAATTTTAAATTCTTATTAACGACTAAAAATGTGTCGCGTTTTCACAAATCTTGAACAAAGTTTTAAACTTTGATTGGAATGATATTTATTATCGAATGAACTATATTTTTATAAAAAATTAATGAAATTACAAAAAAAGGTTAAACTACTTAACTAACTAGTCAAAATGTCGTGTATTTATTATTTGTGCATCCAAACTGAATAAAAAACTTTATTACTAGCAACAATTTCGAGTTAATTATTTGAAATTAGTGCAGAATTCACACCAAACGATTTCCACTTCATTAAGTTGAAATATTATTTACTATCACTTCCATGCCAGCAGCGACAATCTAATTTTCATTCACCCTCCACAACCCGCAAACGCGGAATTTCCGCATCATTAGCATGCGAAAAACCACAAAGAATTTGTAACACGCACAGTTTAGGGCGTTCGCAGCGGAGTAAATGCCGGGAGAAAGGTACAACTAACGAAGAAATGCAAGTTAAAGCTCCCGTAAGTAAAGCCAATAATGGTCTAACGGCGTTTCGCTGCTGTGCACTTTGCAATTGTGTTATGCGACTCGGGTAATCCCCGTAAAACGCTGAAAGCCGAAAGACACGCGCTAGTCGTACCGCAGCATAGTACTTACTTAGTAGGTGTCATGTACCCTCTAACTCAGCTATTTAGTATATATGGATGTATATATAGGTATATATGTACATATGTAAGTGTGTATGTAAGTTTGTATGCTAGTTGATACCTAAGCTGTCAAGTCTCACTTAATCTTCGCGACGCTGTGTGGTTCGTGCTGAAGACGTTCTGCAAGTTGTTGGTTACGTTTACTTCGGTTCGTGGGCGTTAGTTGAGAGTCTTTTGAATTTGTGTTTGGTGTTAACACCTTTTCGACGTCATTCGCTAATAAACGATTGACATAATTTAAAGTGGGTGCATACATACATACATATTTATCTCTTATATATTTATGTACAGGTATATCGGCGGCATTCGAGATCGACTAGTCGCATCGGGGAATTTTTAGTTGGAGCTGTTTTATTTTTTGTTTATCTATAGCCTGTATGTTACCCCGATCTACCTATGCGCGTATGCTTTTTTACGGTAATAGCGGGTTTTGATTGTTTATTTTAGTTTTTGCTGCGATTAAAAGAAGCTGTTAATATTTATAGACAATTGGGGTATTCACATTTTTTTAAATTAATTTGCTTTAATATACATAAGAAACACACTGTGACTACCACTAGCAGCTATCTGATCCAATTAATAATAATTACTAAATTAATGAAATTTAAACAGCTGTGTGATCACGGCACTTTTTTTTCTAACAACCCAACAGAGCCGAGACGAAACACGTCAGTACAGGGTGGCAAAACTTGTGGTGCTTTCTTTTCTCACATTAACGTTGCATTTATTCCGCTCTGTGAAAAAGCTGTCAAAATTTCGTTTTGTTTTCTCATGGGATCTCGAAGTCATTAAGCTTCACTGGAGAACAGTGTTCACGTCTGGTGTCCGCTTGGATTCACCAATTTTGTAGCCATTTTTGCATTTTTACAATAGAAATGCTTTAATCGCAAACAAAAAAGTGTCGTCCATCGACAAGATACGATTACTTTCTAAAGTAGACCACTGTGCCATACTACTCTGTCACAAGCTTGAGTGATGTCGAGAAAGTTGCTGTGCAAAATTCTTCATATTCGAAAGCGTTGTTTATATGTTGGACGAGACGGTGCACTTGCTTAATGGTGCTGTGCTGCTTTGGTTTTTTGTCTCCTTCTTCACCCCTCTCGAGACCATAGAGCCTCGGCAAGACTCTTCCATCAAACACGGTTCTGTGCTGTTGTTTTCGCACCTCCCCATGAGATGTCGGCATCTGCTAGTTCGCGCAGCATCGACCTTCTCCAAGTGTTTTTTGGTCGACCGCAACATCTGCTTCCTTGCGGGCTCCAGTCCAGAGCCATTCTCGTGATGCGGAGGCATTTGTTGATGAGGAATTGTAGCCTCTGTGTGATGATGTTCGATACCAGCCATGTTTCGCTTCCGTACAACAATACGGACTTCACGCATGTGCTGCTTACGGAAATTAAATTATGAACTATGAAACGGCAAAATTATTGAACAAGTTTCTTCTAATTGCGGCTGCCCCGCGGCAGGCAGTGGTAAACCCACGAGTGTGTTTCAAAACTTTAAATGCGTTTTTCTCAAAACTATGTTTTTTGAACTGGTGATCACTGTAACTTAAAAACCGCTTGGTAGATTTCAATAAAATGTATACTGCTTTTTAAAAACATAAAAAACTCGAATTTTTTTTTTCAAAAATTTCGATTTTTGTTTAATTAATTAATTGTCTGTTTTTTTCTCGAAAATCTGAAAAATATTTCCAGAGGCTGTCATATTCTTAATTTAAAAAAAAAAAAAAAAACAGATTCGATCAGGCACAAGATTATCTATTAACAAAACTAATTTCTCTTGTCCGATTGATTGTAAGTGACTCTCCAAGGACTCCACACAAACAACCATAACTTTTACAAATATTACTTTTTTAATTTTTTTTTTAAATTATTTAAAATCATCATTTGTTCGAGCCTCTGACTACCCCTAACCCTTTAAGAGTTTTGTTGTTATCAAATCGTAACCTGGGATTTTTTTGGGTTCTAACTGGAGTATCGCAGCTTTTATTTCTTCCTTTTTCTTCTTCTTACAGCACTTTGTTATTGGACCCATTTGGTGAGTTTGATCTTAAAGTGAAGAAACGTGGAGTTCAATATATGGCGGTGCTTCGTCTGGGTTGGGCACAATAACTTGCGAAAAATCTTTAACCAAGCAGTCCGCTTTCTCAGCGTTAGTTTTCGCCCAAGTTCCATCTAACTTAAAAATGGAAGGGTTTTGTTGAATTGTCGCTTTTAGGCTTTTGGTCGCCATCCACAGAGATTAGTCTGTTGCTGTCGAGTAGTATCGAGTTCTTCTACTTAAAAACCTTTGTGTTTCTCTCTCAGTGATCACTTGTTCTTTCAATTATTTTGTAAGCGAGTTCGAGAATTGTTTTCCCAGTCGGTACCGAGAGTGTTGCCAGGGCAGATATGTAAGTTCTTTATCCGGCACCAAGACGATGTGAATTCGATATCAAAATCATACAAAGTGACGCCGCTGAATTTATTTGCTTGGGGGGCTTTGAATGAAAGGGTATATGCAACACATGTCAGCAAGCCAAAAACAATTTCTGAACCGCCATTTGATGCGTTATTGATGCTGGTATGACTTATAGACTCTAATAACTTTTTTATTATTCCGATTTCTGTTGGAAGATTACATCGAATGCAAAAATCTACAGTTTTGGGTATCAAGTTTCGAAATGACTTTATGTATTTCATATGGCTCCTAGCAAAATCGAAGTAGTTTTTATTGAACCGTTATTTGTATACTTAACATCAGTCCCCGAGTATATTTCTGCCATGAAAAAGTTGATCATAAAACACTATCTACCATTCGGAAGCGGCTTAAAGTGGCTGTAGGTCCCTCCATATGTGTAACAACGTCCAGAGGCATGCCACAAATAGGAGGAGGAGCTCGGCCAAACACCAAATAAAAGTTGTAAGTGCCAATTATATATATAACATTTTTCAAGGGAGAGGACTTTATCGTACTAATGCTGATCTAGCTGTCAAAACAAAACCCTCTTAACAAGAAACATTCAATACATTCCAGGTACTGGCAGCCGGTTCTACGTTACCGGAGCGACTCGGGTTTTTTCTGACCAATGGCTGCCGCCCCAGTAAACTAGCTCTATCTAGTAAACCATTTATTATCCCTCCTCTATCGTCCCAGGAGCAATTAAATGCAGCAATCTTGCTCCAAATACTTCTACTTAGGGCTGGTATTGAACCCAACCCTGAGCCAGAGGTATTCTTTTGCTACGTTTCCCATAAACGTCTCCACCCGAACTCCACCTCGGTTAGAAGCAATAAGTTTACCTGTTCAGGCCTTAAGTCACATAGGGAGTGTGGTCCACACGGTATGTGGCCTCGTGTTACTCCCGTCTCCAGGCGTACAATGCCTCCACGGAACCTGGCATCAGTCAAATGCACTTTTTCCAATGGCTGGTGGCGCTTTCGGAAATGCTCTGGCCTGCGCACCACCCGTGAGTGGACAAGATGAAATAGTCAACTTTATGAACCGACACGGAATCCCAATAGTTGCTGTCCAAGAAACCAAGCAGTACGTTAGCTCTTGGCTATAAAGACAATATCGCGAGCGAGGCAATTGTGGTAGCCTATCGTTCATGCATTTAAGTCTGCCAAACGATCATACGCGACATCAATTGGCAAAGCAGATAGACGATTCGACATTCAGCACTGTGAACGCTGACGTCCCCACCAGGGTAGTGGGCAATTGCAGCAGCTCGCCTGATAAAACAATAGTTAGCGGTGCACAGTGGTCCCGCTGCGTAGGAAGAGCGGTCATAGGAACTTTTGGCGTGATAAATGACTTTTTAGTACGTTTTTAAGTTGATAAATGTTTTTATTTGTTAAAAAAACATTAAGACATATAAAAAGTAATATATATATAATAAGAATATATATAAGATATAATAATAATAATATATAATAAAGTAATATATAATTAATATAAAAAGTCAAAGGAAAATTAGGTACACACATTTTTTACATAAAATTTTTTTGTTCCGTTTAAGGTTTTGCATAAATCTTAAATTATAAACAGTAATAGAAAAAAAACATTAAATTCCGAAAGGATGAGTTAACTTATTCTTATTTATGAAAATAATAAAATATTCACTTTCCAAAAAGTTAATGTACTTAGAAATACAAAACTTTTAACTCAGTAAATCTAACACTTCTCTTGACATCATAGATTTCTTTTTACATGGTAATTTTCGTAGACTAGATATAAATGGATCGGAATTAAGAAGAAGCCTGTGTAAAAGATCCGTGTTAGTTACAGTTCTTGAGTGCTTTATGGTATTGTCACGTCTGAATTGTTTCACTAATTTATTACATGATTCAGCTGCCTCCTCTGATAATTCTCCAATTGATAATAAACAATGATCGACTACCTCCGACCCATGAATGAGCACTTTATAAACTGATGCAGCTAAATTATACCATGAATATTTACTAACTAGAATTTTAGCAGTGTCTAGTGCGTATATTTTGAATTTATTCGAATTAATTTTAAAACCAGATGAAAGACATTGTAGGAGATAACTACATCTGTCTATAACGTGTTTGTCTATTCCTGTGATTTCGGATGATGTGGTTGAATGAAGGAAACATTTTCGTGCTGTATTTCCATCATTAGAGGTGCCACTTCCTCCACTTCGCGGTTTGTCAACTATCAAGCCTAATTGTTCTCTAAACTCCCTCTGAACGAATTCCTTTCTCTTAGCTAAAAGTGTTTTTTCCTCAGATGAACGTGCTTGCCACCTTTTAAATTCGATTCTATAAGAAACATGAATAAAGTATTCAAAAAATCTAGTCCAAGAATGCAGGGGTGATAAACCAAATTCAAATCTACTGGAGTTTACTTGTTTGTTTCTACACTTTTCTACGTCATTCATTTCTTTAGGTGTCGCACCACAAATATAACATTTACTCGTAGATGAGTCACATAGGTACAGATTAGACCCTATATCAAGCGCAGTCGCAGGTCATCGCAGCTGGAAACTATTTTTCCTTAAAGAGGACATATGTAAGAATATTTCAATGTATGTTTCATTTGTGCGAATTCGTGCGAACTTAGTTAAAACTTTACAAACTTCTTATAAAAAAAAAAAAAAGAGAAATTTTAAAGTACGTATTTCGTACGGTCTGAAAACCCATCAAATAATAATTAAAAAAGATAAGAAAACCTTCAACATGTCGTACATACCTTCAACTTGAATTTCCATTGTACAACAGGTCATAAACACAGTAATTCTTAGAAAAATAACTCTTCCCGGAACTGCGTAAGTACGGAGCGGAGACCACGCTAACTATCACTTTTCAAATTCTCTTACTTTGGAGGCACAATTATAAGTGAAGTTATTGTGCAGTTGAAATTTCTTTTATACTCTAAGTTACTATGACTAATGAACTAACATTTAGCTAAATATTGTTGCATAATTTTTACATGACTATTTTCATCCAATGTCCTATGGCGGAACCACTGTGCGGTGGTCTGATAAATATCATAACCTGGTGGCATATGCTATCACTTGCATCAGATCACTTGCCCATTATCGTCGCGATTGAGAGACCTGCCGACTTTGTATCCGCGAATCACCGATCTTATACTAATTTCAACAAAGCGAATTGGGCTGGCTTCGCGGAATTCACTGAGGACAACTCGAGTTTGAATGTACACAGGGCATGAAATAAATTCTTATCGATAGTTTTTTATATCAAATCACGCAGTCGTTAAACTAAAATAGGTCATGTTTATATTCACTTTTCAACGCCTGTAGCGGATGAGTTCAGTTATTGTAATTTTTTGCTTCATAATGCAATTCATGACGACTGTCACTTGAGCTGGGCGTTCACTGACACGCTTTAAACTAACTAACAAATAATTGTCTTGAATCAAAATATCCGAATCTCTGCCTAAAGTCTTCAGCCGTCAACAGTCTTTCAGCAACATTCCACTACTAATTCTGGGTCATCGATCTCGACTCTTTTTGGCAAATATAAAAGTATCACCAAAACCATATATTAGTTAATCACCTAATTCATCTTGATTGTCATGCCATTCAGTTTTAGATGCTTCGCTAGTATGAATGCCAAAACAAAAACAAACAATTTAGTTGTTTGTGGCAGTTTCCATAAATGAAAAACTTGAGCTAAATAAAAAATCCCCCAGCAGCGCACCGCCAAATTGGAAGCAGCACACAGGAAGATAGTAATAATACCTAACTCAAACTCAAATAATTATGGCACAAATAATTATGGACGATATTAACATATAAAAGCTGACGCAATTTCCACTCGCAGCACATTTGCGCCCTAAGCACCAACGCTATCACATGGAGCGGTCTTGCAGCCGAGCGATTATTAGAACGAAAGCGTCAGTAAATATTTCGAAATTACAGCAAAAACAGTACAACAATTAGTACAAGCACGAAAACACAGAGATCTCATACGATATAGTTACATATGTATGTGTGTACGAAGTACGAATGTGCATATGAGCAAGAACAAGCGGAAATCATGAGCTCTTTCGATGTGCTGGTGCAATTTCTATTGGCGCTTTTAACCATTAGCCCCACATATCCACAAATTGGCACCTTCGCTGGTAAGTGTAAAGCACATCGCCCCTCATAGTCGCTCAAAATATTGGGAAAATGCAGATGACTACGGTGGACTATGAAAAATGCACTTACACTTACACACGCACACACATCTACATTTTTATATTTACAGCTCCAGTCACGGCGACCCACGGCCATTGGAAGTTGATAGCGCGCGCCGGTTGGAGTGCACGTCCGCCCAAAGAGCGCAAAACCTTTGTCGGTCCTGCACCTTTCGTTATCATTCACCACTCGTACAAGCCAGGCGTTGCACAGACGACAAACGATTGTCGAGTGGCGATGCAACAGATGCAGGACTCTCACATGGATGAGCGGCATTGGGCAGATATTGGCTACAGTTTCGCCGTTTGTGGTGATGGCAATGTGTACGAGGGTCGCGGCTATGAAGTGGTTGCAGCCCACGCGCCACTCTACAACAATCGCAGCATTGGACTATTGCTAATTGGAGATTTTACCGGTAAGAGCCAGTGATGATGACAGTCATGATGATGTTGTACTATTGAATGTGCACTTATGGCTAGAATAACATTCGCTTAAACCATCAATTTTATGGATTTTACAGACCAACTGCCACCGGCGCCAATGATGAAGGTGGCGCAGAATTTTATAAAATACTCACTCGAAGCTGGTCACTTGCGTGAGGACTACATTTTGTATGGGCATCGGCAGGTGCGCAATGGCACCGTCTGTCCGGGCGATGCGCTTTATGCAGAGATACAAAATTGGCCACACTGGCAAAATGATGTGGAGGTTAAAGCGTATCCGCCCGTGTACGTACCTGCGAGTGTGGGTGTGGTTGTGACCGAGAAACCATAAAAAGGAGGAGGAGCGGAAAGAAGGAAATGTTTTCAGCCTGCAGTATTAAATAAAATGTACAAATTAATAGTAAAATTTCAATTTCACAATTTTCATAATATTTTTGTTTTTCTCAGGAGCAAATTCCCTTAACAGGTTACTTAAGCGTTCACTTAAGCACGTACGAAATACTACAGAACAGCAAAAATAAAAAAAAAATATTCATCCTCTTTAAGTTTCGTGTTTCATGAGCCCTACTTGTGGCCTTGAAACTTTCCCATACATATCAATGATTTTATCATTTTAAAGCAAGTGTACAATACTTATCTGGTATGGGAAGTGATCACAAACGAGGCTGAGGGCAATGCGATCCCCAAAATTTAGTTGTGGAAAAATAAATGATTCAACATAAATCAGAGAAGAAACTCAGTCCGAAGTGTCAAAGTTGCAATCATCATTCCACCATCTCCTATCACCTAGTAAAACAAAGAGCTTCAAAGGTTGAGGAGAGGTGCAAGAAAACCACGCAACTGTACAATAAGACACTAATTCTGAGATGGACTCTGAACACAGATACAATTTTAGCTGGACGTTGGGCAGTATCGGGCTTCTTCTTAAAGAAAACTGCATTGCATTGCGTCATTGAGGAGCTAGCCCATATATGTTTCCCATGGTTCCTAGCAGGAACAAATGGCCTCAACAAACCAGTTTAAATTTGGTTTACTTAACGCAAAACATTTTGTTTGTCTCCTGACTCAGAAAGTCCTTTGGACTCTTCGCCATTTAATTTCCATTTAAACTGTGTTTACCGGTCATTGGACGATCGGCACAAACGCGAAAAAGCTGGGGCTACCATTTAACCTCCATTGCAGAAGCTGTGTGGACCTTTCAGAGAAGGAGACTGTAGAACACTTTCTCTGTAAATGCCCGGGCTTAGCAGCTAGACGACTAAGGTCACTGGGCGCTCCTTTCTTCGACAGCCTGGGGCAATGCGCCAACCTAAGTCCAATAAATCTCCTTCATTATATCAACAGCTCTGGCTGGCTGTAGATATCTGCCTGTTGGCGGTCTCATAATGATATCAAAATGGCGCTTTAGTGCTACTTGAGGAGTGCCAGGCCGGCACTTCAACCATTTCACCTACCTACCTACCTACGGCCTACTATTAGCGCTTCTGCTTCAACTAGTCACCTCCACGTATTGGGTGATCTTCCACGCCTGCAACTTCCTTGTGGGCACCAGTCTAATGATAATTTTGCAATATCTCCAAGAGGCTTCTCCCGAAGTGTATGCCCAATCCATTTCCATTTTCGTCGCCGAATTTCGAGATGAACAGAAACCTGCTGTGTCATACTTCAGAAATCAGTGTTGGAGATAGTGGTAGTGGTTGTGGTTAAACCTCGTTAGTAAAGAGGCTGAAAAGTGAAGTTAGGAATTGCTACTTTCTGATACGAGGGATATCAATAAATGAGTAACACAAGAAGAGCCATCTGTAGTGTGCTTATATCAACAATCTTTATTTTATTTCGCCCTTGTTTCGAGAGAAAGTATAACCGAGGACCTCACCAATGTAATCCACACCTGTTAATTTCTATTGATGAAGTCTTGAGATTATCACTTAAAGTTCGTCACGCAGCGCAAGTAGATCTTAGTTTGAGTTTACCAAAACTTTACGGCTTGGAACGGAAATTTTTTGTATTACATATTTTCCTGTCCATATATAGTATGTACACTATATATTTCATAGGCGTTCGCAAGATTAATTCATGTTGTGTTGCTTTTAAGTCCTGCACTGTTCAATGTTATGACGGATGGAATCATACAGGGTTTGATTGACAAGTAATGAGCCTTCCCGCGCGGGACGTCCGCCAAGCGATCAACCGAATCGGCTGGTGGGGGAAAATGGTCGTTGGACCTTCCTCTTACACTAGAAACCGGTCCCATTTCGCTGGCAACAGCGGTGCAGTGAACATCGCTCCGCGCGTGAAAGCTGTTTTAAAAGTGTGTTAGGAGTTTGCAGTGGCGAAAATGCAGCGATCGTTGGAGCAACGTTACTCGATCAAATTTTGCGTAAAGCTAAACAAAACGAGTACCGAAACCATTGGGCTACTCAAGGAGGCTTACGGAGACCAAACTCTGTTCAGTGCCCAGGTAAAACGGTGGAACAAGTCGTTCAAGGAAGGCCGGGAGGACGACGACCCAAGAAGGCGCGTATCTCGAAATCCAAGGACAAAACCATGCTGATCATATTTTTCGACTCTCGAGGCATCATGCACAAGGAGGTTGTACCTCCAGGAAGCACTGTACATGCGGCATTTGACAAAGAAGTGCTCCTTCGGCTGAAAAACCGCGTCGCCCGGGTTCGGCCCGACCTCGTCAAGAATTGGACCCTTCATCACGACAATGCGCCGGCGCACGCCGCCTTCGTCTGCACCTCTGCATTGGCCAAGATGAGAGTTCCGGTGCTTCGCCACCCTCCCTACAACCCAGACCTGTCCCCTCCGGACTTCTTCTTGTTCCCGCGCCTGAAAATGAAGCTGAAGGGGAGGCGTTTCGACTCCATCGAGGTGATCCAAAAAACTGTGACAGCCGAATTGAACGCGATTCCGGCGGATGAGTTTAAAAAATGTTTCCTGCAATGGAAGGGCCACTACCAGCGGGGTATTGACGCTCAAGGGTCCTATTTTGAAGAATATTAGTTGTATAAGCCAAAAGGTTAAATGAAACTGCTTAAAAAAATAAGGTTCATTACTTTTCAATCAAACCCTGTAGCACAAGTTAAGCCACCCGCATTGGGTTTCCCTATGACAACTGGTGCAAATCTGAAAAAGTGGATATCGGTGGAGAAGGCCAAGGCAATGGTAATAGCCAAAAAGATGCAAGCTGGCGGTTAACTATAAGGCAATGGAACAAGCCATGGGGCCATAGAGCCATGGAGCTGACATATTACCAGCAGCAAGGATCTAAAGAAGGAAGTGCAGACTGAGGCAAACAAAGCAGCAACACTATCTGGCAACCTAAGATCGGCGACATGGGAGAACAAATACATGAACATGAAAGTAAGAAAAGAATACATATATGACATGGATTCAATCGATTCTAACGAATGCGGCGGAAATAAGAGCAGGCACTTCTATAAACCAGCACTATATTTTATATCTATATATATATATATAATTGGCGCGTACACCTTTTTTGGCTGTTTGCCCGAGCTCCTCCTCCTATTAGTGGTGTGCGTCTTGATGTTGTTCCACAAATGGAGGGACCTACAGTTTCAAGCCGACTCCGAACGGCAGATATTTTTATGAGGAGCCTTTTAATGGCAGAAATACACTCGGAGGTTGGCCATTGCCTGCCGAGGGGCGAACGCTATTAGAAAAATGTTTATATTAATTTGGTTTCACTGAGATTCCAACCAACGTTCTATCTGTGAATTCCGAATGGTAATTACGCACCAACACATTCGGCTACGGCGGCCGCCATTAGCACGGCACTATATTAGCGCTGTTGAAATGAAAACACTACGGACAATAACAGGATACACATTGCTCGGCAGAAAACCAAATGACCAATTCAAAGAGATTTATGATGTAGCAGACGTAAGCCGATGGATAAGAGGAAGAAAAACTGTGGAGAGATTATGTTCGCAGAAAAATACTTAGGAGATATCCTTGATCCCAAACTCAGCTGGAGACCCAATGGAGAATACAGGATGAAGACATTTATACAGCACTTTACACGTTACGAAAATGTTGGGTAAAAAATGGGGTCTTCAATAAAAGTTATTCAACTGGTCCTATACAGCCATTGCAAGACCGATAGTAACATATGCGGGACTAGTCTGGTGGCCCGCGATGGAAAAGAAATACAACCAAACCAAGCAAAGCACGACACAAAGATCAGCATATATATATATTAACCACAGGAGCGCTTAGCACCAGTCCTACTGAAGCGCTTAACATGCTAACACATCTGTTACCACTAGAATTATACATAAAAACAATCGCCACATGCAGCGCGGTGAGACTCAGAGATATAGGAAGCTGGACAATAAGATTTTACGGGCACAACAAGATCCAAAATAAATCAGACTTTACAATCCGCAACCTCAACTTCCAGAAAGACTTTACGGTACGTTTGCCACCGGGAGCCGAATGGAGGAAAGGGAAAGTGATTGGTAGATTTGATGTTTGATTTGATGGCCTCTATTCTATTATCCAAATCAATTCGACTTCCTGACTATGCCAGCGTGTTCTAGGTAGAACTATTAGCATCCAGGGAAGCTTGCGAATCACTGAAACACTACCCAGAAATTTGTAGAAATTTGTATCTTTTCATATAGTCAAGCAGTCATCAAGGCCTTAGACTCTAACTCTATTTCATCCAAACTAGTTTCACAATGCAGTGAGGAACTAGAACTGCTTGGTCATTGGCTTCAATATACTCAGATATGGGTTCCTGGACACAAGAATAAAGAGGGTAATGAGAAAGGTTCGACACTAAACATAACAGAGACAGTGACAGTTGCTACCCCATGCAACACAATAAAAACATTCATTGCTTCACACTACTGAAAGAAGGTGGAAGCAATTAACTACATGGCCGTCGTACAATACCGAGAAGCCGAACTACCTGTTAGGATACTCTCGCTCAAACATTTCACGTATTACTGAAACCCTTACAGGTCACTGGAAGGTAGGGAATCATGCAGCCAGACTCAACCTTACTTTCAATCCCATCTGCAGAAACTGTCAAGCGGAAGGTGTGAAAGAAAGTCGTTTCCACTATTTATGCGAATGTCCGGGCTTAGCCAGAACAAGACTTCACTCATTCAGTAAACCTTTCCTACAGGAAATTAATGAAATCACAGACATAAGGATACAAAATTTGCTGTCATATCTGGATGTCACGAAATGGATCTGACTTAAAAAAAAACGGACATCACACGAGAACAGTGCTAATAAGACGGCGCTAGTCGTTAATTAAGACTGTATAGTACAAAGGCTCAACCACCCGAACAACAAAAAGAACATGTTCGCAGAATGTCAAGCGAACGCGATGAACAGCAGAATAATCCACACTATACCGCCCGGGCGACCACCGAAGAGATGGCACGAAGGCTGGGCATCCGAATACACTAAACTGCAAAAACTGTAAAAGTTATCCAAATACTCGTATATTATCGTAAAGAGGAATTTTTTTTAATAAACGAAGAAGAAGAAGAAAAAGTTTTGCTTTTGTTTACATATTTCAACAACGAATTAATTTATTTAATGAAAAATGCGACTTTAAAATCCTAAGTAAACCAGTAAGTTGAAGCGAGCGGGTACTTTATTTTGTTATTCCGCGTCAAACCAAAACAAGCCTTAGTCATTAAAAAAAATAAAAATTTTTTTTAATTAAAAAATACCCAAAAGGTTGTGATGAGCATCAAAAACCAATAAACGGATTTGTGTAAATATTTTTACGCGCTGTTGTGACCTTCATGAGAGCACACGAAACTGTTAAGAGGCGAAAGAGAGCGAAATGTAAACAGCAAACAACAAACAACAAACTTAAATCAAAGTTCTGAGAGCGACAGTGATTAAGACACAGATTAAGAAGTTCGAAATAATTAATTCGCCAGCAGCAAAAAGCATCGAGCGGGAGGCAAACAACAGGCGAGCAAATATTGTACAAAGTCGGACGAGTGGGGAGGCAGAAGAAGTAATATAGCGGCTAAGTATGTAAATAACAGCATTACTACATTGTCACCATCCCAGCCGGCGCATACCACTCGTATAAGAGTCCGGCATGCAATGCTCAAGTCGCACAAATTAAAGCTTATAACTGGTGATCGAAGCGCCACGTTCAGTTATCAATTAAAAGCGGGCATGACCACAAGCAGGTTTTCAGCGCAATAGCAATGAAATGCTACAACAAAAAATACTGAACAATAGAACTGAAATAGAAATAACGCCGTCATAAATACCGACAACGCGCACCAGCCGAAAAATCACTGCACAGAAACAAGCAGCAACAACAAACCAACCGTTGAAACAAAAGCCGTTGAAATATTGCCGTTAATATTGCGCTGCGCTGGAAAATGTTTGATGCACGCACCGAACGAACTTTGACGTTTGCAAGGGCTGCTGGGGCCGTAGGATGCAGAACCTCAACGCACCAGCTGCTATTGTTGGTTAGCTTGCTTTTGGCCGGCAACATGGCCATGTTTACTTGTGAGTTAATTACGAGTTAAATTGCCTTTGCACACTACGGAAATTGTGAAAATTCAAAATTTCATAAATCAAATAAGTGCGAATGTGTGTGTGAGCATGTATGAGTGTGTGTGTGAGTCTGTATTCTATGCAATTGCACTCGTGTATGCGTGCAACTGACGCTATGAGCTATACTTGACTGTTTGTGCCTAATAACCACAAGCCACAAATGTTTGCTTTTCACCCCTCCACCAACCCACTTTGACGGCGTTTAGCTATCAACACGATTGAAGCTTGTGCTTTACCCAAACAACACAGCAAACGATACACCGAAAGCCCCACGGGGGATGTAGTAACAAGCAACCAAATATTGGGCTACATGCGTGACTGGCGCCTAATCAGGCGCGCCGAATGGAATGCACGCACACCCACCGAAATCGCCAATTTCACCGGACCCGCGCCCTTTGTTATTCTACATCATTCCTATCAGCCGGGCGTTTGCCAAACGGAAGACGCCTGCAAAGCAGCAATGCGTTCCATGCAGAACTACCATATGGACCAACATGGTTGGCCGGACATTGGCTATAGCTTTGCAGTTGGCGGTGATGGCAATGTGTACGAAGGTCGCGGCTATGAAGTGGTCGGTGCTCATGCGCCAAACTACAATAGCCGCAGTATTGGTCTACTCTTAATTGGTAATTTTATGGGTAAGTAAAGGCGCGCGCGCGCGCAAAGTGCATAGAGTGGATGCATAAATGACGTGACTAAGGTAACAGAATAAAGGATATTTATTTGATTTTTTTTGTTGCTTTCGTTTGATTGCAGAGGAGCTACCGCCAGCGCCTATGCAACAAGTTGCGCAGGACTTTATTGAATATTCCATGGAGGGCGGACATTTACCCAAAGATTATATTTTGCATGGACACCGGCAGGTGCGTGATACGGAATGTCCCGGTGATGCGCTGTATGCGGCGATAAAGGAGTGGCCGCACTGGAAGGAGCTTAACTTGCATTGACTAATTTGAAGGGCATTTTTGTCTTCCTAATGATTAACAAAAAAATTGTATTATACTTATTTGTCGTTTATTTAATGTGAATTTGTGAAAGGTGTTTTTGAAATAAATGGTTTTCCAATAACAGGTGTTATTATAAAATGGATTGCGCTATCGAGAGATAAGTAATAATTTTTTATGGTCGGAATTGGATGGTATTGATCAGGACAACGTTTATTTTTAACAAGACGGCGCTACGTGCCACACAAGCAACGAAACCATTGATCTTTTATGGGAAAAGTTTCTGGAAAGTGTTCTCTCTCGAAGAGGTGATCACAATTGGCCAGCAAGATCTTGTGATTTAACACCTTGTGACTTTTTTCTTTGGGGCCACGTGAAAGAGCAGGTCTACGCCAACAGCCCAGGGTCGATTCAAGATCTCAAAGATGGAATTCGTGAGGCTATCGAGGACATAGGGCAGCCACTTTGCAATGGAATTCGTGAATTCATGAGGCTATCGAGCACATAGGGCAGCCACTTTGCAATTCGGTTATGGAAAATTTGATGAAAAGGATATTATCCTGTAAGAGTGGTCGTGGTGATCATTTGCCTGATGTTATTTTCCACTGTTAACGGCATATCTTCCTCTTTATAATGAAATAAACATCCGATCATTTAGATTAAAAAATAGCATTTTTCTTTGAATATCGAAATAACACCTCTTATTGGAAACCCCTTTACTATATGCAATTTATAATTTTTTTTAAGTAATAAAAAAACACATTTTTGCTATAATTTACCAAAAGGAAGATGTTTTATATCAAAATCTAACAAAGTCACGCTGCTAATCTGGCCATAACTTACTGAACTGCAATGATAATAAACAGCCGTGTAATATTCTCATATTGCAAAACAGGTTATCGCTGTATTCACCAATGCGCATACATTTAAAAGTGAATATTAGTCACCCTGTAGGGAATGCAACTCACCCCAAAGCCATGTTAAATGCACTATTTGTCATGTGCTTATCAGTGATATTCTCAGCCACTGGGCTTAGTAATAGACATTTTATGTTACAATTGATTTTCCTATCAGGACTGCTTGATTATAACCAGACACTGTAACTGTATAAATTCTATCGTAAAAAATACCATCTTACACTCAGGGCTTAATTTTTATTTTACGTCCAATAAATAAGGCTTATTACATAAGTTTAAAATTTATGTGATGGGTTTTATTTTTCTTTCAGCCAAACATAAGTAATTTTATGGGGGTACCTCTCGCAACTTTCAAGCTTCTTATTATGGACGCACTAATCAGTTCTGTAAATCAAAGATGGATTAGTGCCAAATACCAATATGAAATTGCTAGGCAAACATGGCCAGGGCTAAGTCTACGTCCGTCCAAGAATAATACAAAATTGACTAGACTTCAAATTAAGTCCTTAGTAGAAGTCCTCACAGGACACTGTCTCAGAGGAATTCATGCAAGGAGATTAGGCGTTTTCATGCATGATTTCTGTCGTAGTTGCAGAAATGAGGAGGAGTGGGAAACAATTCAACACCTTTTTTGCTCATGCCCGGCTCCAGCCAGAAGCAGGAACCGATTTTGAAAATCCTACTTCTTAATGAATATAGATAATCTATACACTTTAGGTATCAACAACCTTTTACGCATTGTGAAAAGTTTAGGATGGTTCAATATGGAAGAGGAAATGTAGCTCAGCCCCTGTGGCTCACAACGGACCCATCTCGTGATCTAAGAGGCATCGGTGTCTCTATGTGCAATGCGGCTGCCAAACCTAACCTAACCTAAATAAGACTTGAGTTTTAACCTTCGTCTCTTATGAAATAATTCTTATATGGTGAGTCTCCTTGTCTATGGGGCAAACCAACTTCTTAATTTTTTTTTTTCTTAAATGGCTGCATAATTTTTCTTGAGTGGCTTTATCGTGTATTTAACTATGTTCACAAAGTACCGGTAGCTTTAAATTATTCTATCTTTTGCTTCAAGTCCCATCAGGTTTGACCTTGAAATTTGAGTTTCCTGCTGAAAATACTAGGTTGTTCAATAAGTTTTGCGGTTCGATAAGAAAAACGCAATTTTTGCTTTGAAATACTCAATATAGTCTCCCTGAACATCAGTACACTTGTTCTAAAGAGATTCCAATTTAAGAAGAGCTGCAAAATACATTTCCGCAGCTAGTTTTTTGTTCTTTTTTTTTGTCCTTGTTCACTCCTCTCGGGAGCATAGGACCTCGACAAGACTTGTCCTGCGTTGGCTTCGTTAATCTATTTGATTTCTGACAGGGTAGGTGATTAGCCTGCCTCTATTATGACCTCATCATGTAATGAAAAACCCCATTTCACACATGAATTTTTTAGGTCTTGAAACAGATGGAGGTCGCTAGGGGCCTAATCTGATGAATACGGTGAATGCTCCAAGAATTCAAACTTTAATTCATGGATTTTAGCCCTCGTCAAAATGCTCTTGTGACACGGTGCATTGTCCTGATGAAAACGATTTTTTTTTCTTTTGCAAACTGGGTATTTTTTGACGAATTTTTTCTTCAGTTGGTCTAAGAGGTTGCAGTAGTATTCAGAACATATTTCTTCACCACTTTGTAGAACATGTCCCACCGCTGTCCCCAACGTCATTCATTACTTCCTTTCCGTGGATCTTCAAGCCAAATCCATTGCTGCTCAGAGCGCTATTAGGTTGAAAGAGATTAACCTCTGGAGGCAAATTCCTGTAAGACATGGTAAGACATTTCTCCCCTTCCTTCTGTGTTCTTCGTACAGATCTCTCCATCCGCAAACTGTTTTAGCTAACTTTCCCAGCAGGTTGGACTGGAAGGAGTGGAGAGTGGACTCGGATATAGGTACCTCTGTTTTCACTGACGGATCCAAGATGGAATCCAGAGAGGTAGCGGAAGTTTTCTCTAAATTAGCCAATATTTCAGTATCCTTTAAACGGCCGAAAACGAGCAGCGTTTTTTCAAGCAGATGTCCTCGCGATCCTGCAAGCATGCAAAATGCTTAGGAATCGCTGTTGGGAGGGAGACATTAATAATTTTTCCGATAATCAAGCTGCGATCAAGGCTCAAGTCGCATATTGCAGCTCTTTACTGGTCAACTACTGTAAGGAGGAACTCAAACATCTCGAACGTGCGGGACACATTTCACTTATATGGGTTCCTGGATACAGGAAATTGCCGATGAGCTTGCCAGGAAGGCGTCCACAGAACCGGTTTCAGTTGTCCCCATCTCAGGCATCGGTGTCCCCTTGACCGTTTTTAAAGGAGAACTGCACCATTTCTTTCTCAAAAAAGCGCAAGACAGATGGTCTGTCTCATCGTATGCTATCTCAAAAACACTATAGCTTCAATACGACAGGAATAGGACGCCTAAGGTGATGAGGATTCACCGCCATTCAATCTCCAAACTCATTGCGGTGTTCACTGGTCACTGTGGTCACTGGCAATGAGGACAGGACAGATGGTCAAGACATTCTTGACGGAAGTCTATGCCATCTTGAACGTGGTATACTGGATAATTGAGAAAAAGTGGCGGGGTAGCAGTCTTGGAATTTGTAGTGACAGTCAAGCTGCACTGAAAGCCCTTGCTAACCCACGCTGCTCTTCGAAGTTAGTCGGTGAATGTAAGACAAAACTGAACAGTATTGCAAAACACAACAAAGTTAGTCTTATTTGGGTGCGTTGGTATTGTGGTATTAGAGGGAACGAGTTGGCTTATAACCCGGCTAATGAAGGCTCTGCAAGTATGCCACTAGACCCTGAACCCTTTCTAGGTGTAAATTTTGCATCGATTCAATTATAGATTGACGACTTCATGAGGTCTACCCATAGTCTAGACGTTGGTCTGGGTGGAACTCATCAGAAAAGCCAAGTGCTATGTGAAAGAACCAAACAAGAAAATAGCGACCTTTATCCTAAAACTCAGCAGAAAGGACCTAAGAGTATTGGTGGGTGTAATCACAGGGCACAACGCTTGTGGTCAGCATATGGTTGTCATGGGAGTCGTCGGCAGCCCGATATGCCTATCCTGTCTTGAGGATGACGACACTGCAGAGCATTTTCTCTGTAACTGTCCGGCATTTTCCAGAATCAGACTTAGGATATTGGGTTGCGATATACTGAGTATGGATAAAGTTCATACACTTCCTCTTCCGGATCTCTTAAGATTCATCAATCAACCCAAGAGGTTTTTGGAAGACTGACCTCAAACTAATTTTTCGGTCTTACCATCTACATTTTATCTTTCCTATCTCTATTCTTTCTTCTGAGTTCTCCGGGTGTAGAACAATGGTCTCCTGACTGAGTGCTTGTGCTTGGACTTGTCCATCCCCCCACAAATCTAATCTAATCTAATTTAATCACTCGTCACTGGGAGATCGAAACTTATGCGGAGAAGCTTGGACTTCCCTAAAACCTCTGTTGCAGAAGCTGAAAGGATGCTGCAGAGAACGACACTGTTGAACACTTTCTCTGCAAATGTCCGGCTCTGGCGTTTGCAATTCCTTAGCGTCCCCTTTGGGGATGGCTTGAGGAAATTCTCCAATCTACATCACTTTTCTTTCCTCCACTATATCAACACTGGATGGCTGTAGAGGGTTTCTCATCCCTAAATTTTTCGCAGGTAGTGCACCACATTATGGTATTAAAACGGCACGTAAGTGCTACTTGTAATGTACCTGTCGTACTCTTACCATCTTACATATCTACCTACCTACCACTTTGCAAGTAATGCACACACAAAATTCCTTTCGTATCCCAAAAAAGATTCACATATTTGTTGAGCGTCTTGTTTTGTTTTAGGATCATGGTGATATACCAAAGTGATTAGTCGACGCACAAAATCCACTTTATCCTTTCCAAAATGCTCTAAATGTTGTTGAGAAAGACGCACCCGAATGTGTTTTTGTTCCAGTGTTAGCGAATGATGCACCCATTGCGCACACATTTAGTAATTTTTCTAAAACCCAAAACTTCAGTCCAAACAGTGCTTACACTGGCCAATGAGATGCCTAGGGCTTCTACTAAATCTCTTTCAGTCACTCGACGATTTTCCAATACAAATCTTGTATTTTTTCTACGATTTTTGGTTTTGTTGCTGCTTTTGGACATCTTTGGCATGGATCGTCTTCAAGGCTACTACCATCACGTTTAGTTTCATGAACCCTTCTTTCTACTGTACAAATAGAACAATGCACCTGCTTCCAGGTTCAAGCGGCAGGTTGCCATAGAAGGGTCTAGTACCTCTAGGCGGAGTACAACTGTAGAGCAGGGGGCCTGGCTAAACATGTCCTTCCCTTTAAGCAAAGCTACTACGAAAAAAAGGCGGCTAGTAGGGTCATATTTAGACTAGGAGAGGTATCAGCAGAGCAGCTAACAGGATAAATCGCTGGAATGGGCAAAGGGAGTTATATCCGTCTTGGGAAAACCGGCGGGTGCTACTCTTAAAAGACAATGATCTGCAGATAAAGCGGAAGAAAAGGTCGCCAAAAAGCAGAAAGTCAGTGGCCATAAATACCCAACTTTCAGTGAGACCATAAAAGGCGGTAGTGAGATTTTGGCCGTCATTGACAAGGGAGAGGATAAATGGACCATTCTTAAGGAAAAATTTAGGTGAATTGAGGAGGTTATCGCCGAAGTTTACCTCCAGATCCTAGAGAAACACCCCGTACCCCCTTTGCCATGACGCAGGCTGGTATCAAGGTAGAGCAAAGCTCATCGCCTGCGAAGACGTTAGGTCAGCCACGCTCTACAGGTTGGCCATAGCCAAGGTAGGAGAGGTTTGGCCAGGAGCCAAACTCGAAGCGGTTAGGAAGAAATTCCAAGCAGACCTCGAGCTCGAGTTTGGGTTCCGGCAAAGTAGAAGAGCCAGTAGAGAGAAGATAAGTGATACTCATTCTCAATGGAGAATCGCTTGCCCAACAGGCGCAGAAAAATTATGTTGTAAGGTTCGGCTTTGTTGACGCAACCATTCGGATCTATCGCAATGACGAACCAGCTTTGGACGCAGATGAGGAGCGTGACAAAGCCGGCTTGTGTACCGATTCTGAGAGGCTGCACGGTGTAGGGCCGCTCTTCAACGAAGAGGATCTCCTCGCTGACACTGAGGGTGCGGAGATTCCGGAGGAGGACTTTGATGTCACGATGGTGGAGATGAAACGGACAGATTCACATGAAGCTGATCCGAATTAATAGCCACTACTCTAAATTTGCGTTCGCGCACCTTTCCGTCCTGTGAGCTTGACGTTCTGTCAAATCCACGGAGAGCCGAGTACCGGTGCTGCGATAGGGGCAACTATATGTATGCTTCCAATCGTATTCTTATATGCCTCTCACTTTATTAGCTTATAAAAGCTGCTTTCTTATTCTCTTCTCAGTCTACACGCTGAGCGAAAAACTTCTATGAAAAGTGACCAACGAATTAGGCAAGCAAAAGCGACTTTACTGGGAGGTTGCACAATCACTGTGTCCTTTAAATTTTCAATACACTCACACTTACACCTAACACTAACACAATCTTACTTTACGATTTGATTAGGCAGCTGGCTTCCAATTATTCCTTTTAGGTGAGTTTTAATTTTGCTTTCAACTTTTGTTGTTTTTTAGAAGACGACATGTGGATACTGAAATTGCTTTTCAAATTGAATGCAGCCTACATAAAGGCTTTCATTTTTGATGATTTTTGACAAACAATAGGTGTGAGAAGATTGAAAGGCAAGATTGTTTATTGTTTACCTATTTTTCCTAGTACTAACTCAAAAGGTATACAAATCTGATGCAGTGACACCGTTGGACTTCTTTCTTTGGGGTTATTTGAAAGAAAAAGTGTACGTCGATAAGCCAGCAACAATTCAAGAGCTAAAGGATGAGATGATTCGGCACATTAACGGCATAGAACCTCAATTATGCTTCAGCGTCACCGTAAATTTGGACCATCGGATGGAGGTGTGCCGCCGAGGCCGCGGCAACAATTTGGCCGATGTTTTGTACCATACGTAATTGAGCCATACCAATATTATCATAATGAAGAAAAATGACAATAATTTCCAAAACAAATTGTATTTTATTCAAAATCTACACCGGCGCTTGAAACTTAACCACCCTTTACATTTGCACAATTTCTTGAAGTTAACTTCAAAGTCATTATGGACCGCGAAACCGGCACGAAATTGACGGACTTATACTCAGATGCTGGATGTACTCAGACTGGCATCTACTCCGATGCTGGATGTACTCAGACTGATTTGCACTCCGATGCTGGATGTACTCAGACTGACTTGTACTCAGACGCTGGATGTACTCAGACTGATTTGTACTCCGATGCTGGATGTACTCAGACTGACTTGTCCTCAGATGCTGGATGTACTCAGACTGACTTGTACTCAGATGCTGGATGTACTCAGACTGATTTGTACTCCGATGCTGGATGTACTCAGACTGACTTGTACTACGATACTGGATGTACTCAGGCTAACTTTTACTCAGATGCTGGATGTACTCAGACTGACTTCTACTCCAATGATGGATGTACTCAGACTGACTTGTACTCCGATGATGAATGTACTCAGACTGACTTGTACTCCGATGCTGGATGTACTCAGACTGACTTGTACTCAGATGCTGGATGATATATTACCATCAATTGAAAAGAGGCGAAATCTGAGTGGTTGCTTTCCATCCTGAACCGAATGTGAAATTACACTCAACGACAAAAAGAAGCTTTTAATTTATCCTATACAGAGTGCTGAATAATAATCGATGCATCTATTCTTTTCGAAGTTCTAATACTAGCAGTTTAATAGATTTCACTGTAGCTGATTTCCTTCCAATTCCTTACTGAGGAGACTATACCCATATTTGGAAACGATTTTTTTCGCCAGTGAACAAATGGACGTCCTTTAAAAAAACAGCTAATTCGCCATGTGCCCTTAAAAATTTCGTCTAGTGCACTAATTAAACGTCTCACAGAATTGCTAAGTTTGAAATGTGCGCAAATATTTAAACACATAACTTGCATTTCACGCGCTTGTTAAGGTCTTAGAGCATGAATGGTATTAAGGCTATCGCAATCGATACCAACAAAGGGGATTCCCGCCACCGAACAAAGCAAGCCAATTCAATTAAAAGTACAATTTTTTACTTAATACTGTGCGAATGGTACTCCATAAAAATTTATTACAATAATCGCTTGCTTATTATACAATTTATACCCAGCAGTAAATCGAGTTGTCTCTTGGCTATCACAAAACTTGCTAATTGACGAGCGACAGCAAACAATTAATAGCTGATTTGAGCTGACTATTGACTAACGCAATCGCTTATATGCAAAAAATGAATTCTATGCAAAAAATTGGATTTATGCGAAAAATTAATTATATTCAAAAAAGTTTTCCTATGCAAAAGCTGCAAAAAATGGCATCGAGTGTGAGCCTACGACGCGTTACGGATGCAATAATAGAGACCCTGCCACTTTGCGATCATTTTGCGTCAGAGTGAAGATAATTTTTTTTTTATATGCACACAAACATCGATAAGGAGCCATAAATTGCTAAGCTGGCTCAAATTTTCGGCTGATAGCGGAATCAAAAAAATGCTGAATGGTTCTTATGAGTGAATTAGTAGCTCGTTTGATATTTGGCTTTTGTTTATTTTTATTATTTATTTTTTCATTTTTCATTTTTATATTTATTACTTAATACGTGCGTTGCCAGCATTTTTTAAAGCGACCAGCAAAAATGTGAAAAATGCAGCTAATAACGGCAAACATTTTTCAATGAAAATTGTGATGTATTATTTAAAAAAAAATCTATGCAAAAACTAGCAAATGCCTCAAATATTATTTTTAATTAAGAAAGAAAACTTAAAATTGAATAATCGTATACTAAAATGAGCGCTATATCACATAGTGGGTGATCCATAATTTCATCTCATGAATCGGTATGCCTACCAATACACTATCGAGGTGATAGATCACATGAATTCATAAGTAGCGTTTAGCATGGTAAGCTTTATTCTACATCTTTGTTTTATTTTCACTGAATTTATAGAATTTAATACTCTTTGCGCAAAATAAAAAATTTAAAAACTAGATTAAAGAGGTGGGCAAAATAATTCCTTCCTAGCACATTTTTACAACCAAAGTTTAAACAATGATTCCCAAAATGATCCACCTACGTATAGTAATTTTAATGTTTGCCAATTAATAACTCTACTGAAATAAGCTTTTGAGAGTAAAAATTAAACTGACGTCACAGCAGAGTAACTATGAGCAAGGCACAGTCAACAATGTAGAAATAATATCGGCATTTGTACTGAAAAGGGCAGCATTTAATAAATGCAAAACCCAAGGCGGCTTCTGTCAATAGGACCCCAGGGAAATCACAGGCGACTAGTGTCATTAGTTGCTGGCCAAAAATTCTAATCGAGAAGTCACCCAGCCATACAGGCAAGGCGCGCTACGTATAGCTATCGCATACAGAAAGGTGTCTGATGATGTAATCTGCGTAATAACTTGAAAGATAACTCTGGACCTCCTGGCAGATGAAATGAATAGGCTCTATAACGTGCAAGGAGCACGACCCACGCCAGTACAAAATAAGCTGAGTGATTACTAACAATATGCCAGTGGCTGCAGCGGTAGAAACAGTCACAAGGCGACCGTTAGACCTACAAACTCATACCACGTGTTGATGAGTGGTTAGGAAGAAAACATACCACATTTCGCAGTTGCTCAGCGGGCATGGCTGTTTTCAGGAATACCTGCACGATTTTAAGCTGGCAAACAGCCCTTTCTGTCCAAACTGCCCGGATACGAACGAAAGCGCAGAATACGTGATTTTCCATTTCAACCGCTTCAGAGAGGAACGAGCTACTCTCGAACAAGCCTTGGGTAATCAACTATCCCCCATCAGCCTTATACGAGATACATATGTGCGTAACTAGCTGTAAGTGGGAGGTAGCCCGAACGTCCGCAGGTAAGATCATGACGCAACTCTGTCATGTTAATTGGGAGCGCAAAGGCATGCAGCAATAGGTACAGCAGCAGCACCAGAGAAGGCGGACAGTGGAGGTAATTGAGACTATCGACGGCGTATAGCCTTCATATGCCTGCAGGAGAGGAACCTGGGCGCAGGTACCTGTTGTGTCTGCGGACATAAACACGGCTGTTATTTTTTTTTTGGTCCCAAGGAAGAAGTAGCTGAGGTGGGAGGATTGTTATTGCATTAGCGATAGCGTGCTCCACATACTATATACTATTCATGTGACGTCACCTTTGAGATGTTGCTGACATTTTAATTTAAACCTCCTTCAAAAACAAAAAAATATCGGCATTTTTCTCACGATGAACTGTCTCTCGGAAAGTGTGGCCAACATCAGACCTTTAACCGGCTCTGTGCGATTTTGAAGGAATCAGCTGATTTGATTTGCTCACGTAACAGAGGATTGTGAGAGCATATTCTTTATGGGAAAATTGAGATTGTGTTGGCGATATGAGAAAATATGTACACAGTAGTTTACACTCATATTGCTGCACTGCTTATATTTAAAATGAAATATTGAAAGTACTGGCTTGCTGCTAAGTACCGCAAATTATTTACTTTAATTCAGAGGCTTCACTTGTAAGCTCTACGGAGTCCTTGTCTGGTGAAACTCGCTAGAAAGGATGACATCAGTTAAGAAGCTGGAGAGGGCACAAAGGTCTGCCCTTATTGGAATTAGTGGGGCACTTCAGACCACACCTACTCTAGCACTCAACGCTATGATGAATGTGGCACCTGTGGAAAAACTGCTGCTGCACGCTCGGCTATCAGATTAAGGAGTTCTAAGCTTGAATTAAACTACGGACACTCTAGCATTTTCAAAAATTGTGAGTTCATCCCCAAGGTGCTGGATCATTGTGCACTCACGCTAGGTTCGAGCGGAACTTTTTCCACTCATAATCTCAATGGGATAAGTGGGAATATGTTCACGGAAGACTCGAACTTAGACGGAAGTGTCGGAGGGGGAGTATTCTGGGAGGAGCTCTCCATCAAGCTCAAATTCAGGTTTCCGAACTACTGTAGTATTTTCCAAACAGAAGTAGCCGCAATTAAGGAAACTGTGAATTGGCTGCTCGCTGCTGTAATTTCAGTTAGGAAGTAAATATTTACTCCGACAGGCAAGCTGCAATTAGGGCCTTGGGCTCGTTGTTTGTGCGTTCGAAATTAGTCGGGAAATGCCTGACTTCCCTCTCGATTGCATCCGAATACTTCGATATCAGACTCATTTGTGTTCCCGGTCACAGCGGCATAGAGGGCAACTGCTGGGCTGATGAGCTGGCTAGCCAGGGAACTTTGGAGACGGCTTCATCGCAATATGAGAGGTTTTTAGTTCCCTTAAGTTCCTGGGAAGAGGGGCCTCGCGTCAACTCAGCGAGCAGTGGGCTAGTTCGCAAACGTGCAAGGTAACGAGATCCTTCTGGTCACGGGTAGATCGGGGGCGCTAGAGGGAACTCCTAAGGCTAACAAAGGCGCAGCTCTCGAAATTGGTGGGTATCCTTACCGGGCATTGCGCGTTAGGGGTGCAAGCAGTGCGACTTGGGATTGCCTGAAGTCCATTCTGCAGAAGCTGCCTGGAGGACGAGGTGGAATCATCTCAGCACCTTCTTCTCAGCTGCCCTGCTCTCGTCTGGCAAAAATTTAGACATCTGGGATCTCACTTTTTCGCTAAACCAGTGGATATAGCGGGTTTAAATATCATACATCTGGTGAAGTTCATCAGTAGCTTTATGCGGCTAGTAACGAACGTAAATTACCCATCGTCGGCGTCGTCATAAGTGCATGGTCATCATGCTTTAATTCCAAGGCCCCTCTTCCCTCCCTTCTCCTTTCTCATGTATGGTATCACAACGGACAAATCTTTTGAATATTTGTCCAAGTGGGCCTCGAGCAAGGGCAGCCATTTAACCTAACCTAGCTCAACTGCTTATTAAGTAAATTCACTTGCAGCCCATTGAGATGTGCGCAACTTTTGGAATCACTCAATCGCGATCCTATCGGTGGTATTTCATTGATAAATACTGATTAAAAAAATGTTACAGAAATGGAGTATTTTTTTTAGTATATCAAAGAACTTAAGGAAGAATATAAAGTGAAAGCATTAAGAGCAGCTGAGTTTTGTTGGCCACACCAATCAGTTTTAAATTTAACAAAATTTTTTAAATTTAAATTCATCTCAAAATGTCCCACTGGAGAAACTAGTTACGTTCTTAAAAAGATCTAAGTGGTTTTAAACAACTTAGTTCGAGGATGGAACTCAAACGCTGGTATCACAATGGGCCTGCGGCTACCGAGTGTCTTGTCTTAGACAAGCAACCAGACTAACCTAACCCTTTTTATGTGGAAATGGTTAGGCTGGCATCACTGCTCTATAGAACTACGCTAGTAATTCATGCGCAGATAATAAAAACAATTATCAGTGCAAAATTTGTAGCAATAAAACTGGTATGCAAATCGAAAGAAGAAGCAAATGGGGTCTACAAGAAAAAAAAATTTGCAAATTATTTGAGCTAAAATGGATTAGAAGCTAAAATAGTGAACAGTGAATAAATAAATAAAAATAAAACAAAAGTATGTGAGTATGTGTGCGTGTAACAAAAACGCGAATACTCTCTATAAATGCAAGTTGGATTGGCGGTGATAGAGGAGTCTGAAATGTACGAAAAAAGAAGTGAATTGAATGGGGACAGATTTGAAAAAACTTTTTACAAACAGAAAACGCGCATTTTGAGACAAATCAAGTTTCTTATTAATACAAAATCAAAACGTATGCTCAAATTTAATTTAGAACAATAAAGTTTTGCAGTCTATGATCCATTTATGTTTCAAAATCGTACAATCTTATAAAATTTAGAAAGCGTGAATCCCAAAAACAAAAACCAGAAAGAAAACACTTTGAAAGGAAGAGCAAGTGAAGCGGAAGCGGTGAGTAAATTGTGCGAAAAAGCAAATAAAAATAATGATTTTAGTATCTGCAGCAGGCCGCGGCCTCGATAGTCTAGCGTAAGTGCACTAGCCATCCCATCCCAGAGGTTGTGGATTTAAATCCCATGTAAACCACGGTCCTCGCACTTTTCTAAATTAACCTACTTTCCCTGTTTCTAAAGAAAACTAAATTTGCTCCAATTCCATTTCTCAACCCCAAAAAACTTATCTTTTCTATCCTTACTCCCACACAATAGTCTGCGCATTATTTGCATTGTGGCAAAAAAAAAGCAAAGAAAAACACACAATTAAACAATGCATCAGTGGCGCCAGCAAGATGAAGCGGGCAGCCGCGATAATAGCGCATACACACGAAATTTAGCGAAGTTCTCAACCATCTGTGCGATCCTTCTGGCAGAAAAATGTGAAGCACAGATGGCGCTCCAAGCAGTAAGAAGGCGTTGTTTCTAAACAACGACAGGTGAGCATTCCCACTACTTAGGACTGATAGCGACAGCCTAATCACCTACCCTGTCAGAAATCAGAAACAGATTAACGAAACCAACGCAAGACTGAGTATTGTCGAGACTCTATGCTCCCGAGAGGAGTGAACAAGGAAAAAAAAAGGGTGCCCAATGGCCGACCTTGCGACCGAAATGGTCTTTTGTGCCTTACTATATGTTTTACAAATAGTAAATTTGAGTGCTATTGACAGGCCATTTAATATTTTGCATCAGATTCTATTTATCGTGGATGTTCCCTGCCTCAGGTTGGGAATTGGTCGAAAACCAAATTCTTTCAGTAAATTTTCCGTTTTGCGGACAAATGTCAGCAGCATTTTTGATTTCATTTGGATCCATTTGATCTCGATGAAAGATGTGTAGTCTTGTCTTTGCCAAGGCAACAGAGTTACGCAAGATATACCCTGTGGTTTCATCACCCTCTAGACAGATTTTAAACTCTGCCAACTTTCCAATGTGAATTTGGTAATCTGAGATGGTAAATTAAGTAATAGTGAACTACCAGAAATGAGTAGTAAAGTCCTCTCTCGATTAACAAAACTACCACTGTACAAGGCTCTCATCATGCCGTCCTAGCGTATGGCGCAGAAGCTTGGACGATGACATCCGATGAAGCGACGCTTGGAGTGTTCGAGAGGAAGGTTCTGCACAAGATTTTTGGACCTTTGCACGTTGGCAACGGCGAATATCGTAGGCGATGGAATGATGAGCTGTGTGAGCTTTACGACGACATAGACATAGCGCAGCGAATAAAGATCCAGCAGATACGATGGCTGCGTCATGTCGTCCGAGTGGATACAAACGCTCCGGCTCTGAAAGTATTCGATGCGGTACCAGCTGGTGGTAGCAGAGGAAGGTCTTCTCTGCGTTGGAAAGATCAGGTGGAGAAGGACTTAGTTTCACTTGGTGTGTCCAATTGGCGCCGGTTAGCACGAGAAAGAAACGACGACGTAAGCGGCTATCGCGCCAATTAAGAAGAAGACCTGTCAGAAAACCTACTACTTTCCTGATCGCTACTTGTTTTGCCCTCTCTATTGTAAGTAAAAGGTCTTATAAGCCTTTTGGCTTGACGGAATTCTTGTGTGACTTCCCAATTTCTTCTTGAGTATTCTCCCAACTATATACGCTGCATTTAGCTTCTGCCTAGTTGATACCACTGTATGGTTCTGAACCGTGAAAATCTGCTGCGAACCCCGCACTAGCGAGTTCATAAGCAATTTCATTACCCAGCAAAGTACATTTTTATTTGTTGCACTAAGTTGGTTGAGGTTGTTGAGGCATTCGTACATTACTTTCGATCCCAAAGAATGTGAAGTTGTTGCTTTTAATGCAGTTTGACTGTCCGAGCATATAGCTATGTGTGCACCCTTGTTCCCCTTCATAAAATTTATTCGCGCACAGATTGAAATTGCTTGAATTTCAGCCTGAAAGACGGTAAGACATTTGCCCATTGGCTCGGAGATTTTCGTGTTCGGATCATAGATACCCGCACTGACTCCAGTATTTGTTTTCGAACCATCTGTGAACCACTCGCGACTGCTGAGATCGCACTAAGGCCCTCCAGTTTCTATTCGAGACTGCTGTGATCGAGCTAAGGAAACTGCCAAGTAGTTGTGGAGTGGTTACTTATTTGGCTTTCAGCCACCAATTAAGGAAGGCACAGCTGATGACCACTCTAATAGTCAAGGTATACATCTTAAGCAAATCTCGCTTTGGTTAATGTGGAATAGAAGTGTATGAGATGAGCAAAAGCACTAGAGAGTCATGAAGTAGCCCTTAGTTTGTTTGCAGGGGTCGTCATCAGTATATAAAGTTCTCATCCGAGGCTTTCTACATATTTTCATTGCGGGGGATTTTTAAGTAACGGGTGCCAGTGCACAACCAGCTATGCTGGTATACTTCGCCATCTCACGTTGGCTCACTCCCGAACGGGTGTCAGAGGATTCTTGGACTACTCCCGGAAGTTGTGAGCTGCTTGAACCATATGCAGAAGAATCGTCTTGGCTACTCCCAAGTGAAGGGCGATCAGTAACTTACCCCACTTGCGTGAACTTCTACATACGGAACCATCTTCCTTCGTCCTTCATCGTTATGGAGTGGCTTTTCCAATATTAGTTCAAAAAATATAAAAAATAAGGGTCGTGTCAAAAACAAAAGTCGCTGCGCAAGTTGTAAAAACGACATATGGCACTTATTATTGCCTGGCCTTTTTTACCATCTTCCGTTAGCGGAATTTTGAAAAAATGTGGGTTTCTTTTTCTCATTTTTTGTGCAGTGTGATGAGGCCAGGAAAGTAGGTCATTTTAATCGGGGATTGTACCGCTGTTACTTCAGCTTCCAAAGTGCAAGGCGGATTCAATTAAATTTCGATTTTTGAAATCTGGCGATAGCCGCAAAAAATCACACTTAGTGAACTCGAAAAAGAAAAGAAGGCCGCGACTATTCGCACAGCAAGACTTTGGCATGGCCGCAGTTAATCAAAGTCATTGCAATATTAAATTTATTTTTCCGGTGAATTTTTTAGGCATGCAGATTTGATTGCGTGTGTTATGTGTGTATGTACATATGCACCTGTGTATGTATGTATAAGCAATGAATTCTTTACTTAAAATGTTATTGTCATTATTTTTAGTAGCACTGTTCGCAAATTCAAAATAAAAAGCCATAGATTTTTTGTTCAATTTTGCAGAAGAAAAATTCCCCTTTTCCAAGTCAACAAGAAAAAGTACCAAACAATTGAATTGAACTGCCTCAAGTGGGCCAAAGAAAGAGTTTTTACTGCTGGTCGAGGGTATTTGTATGGTGACTTTGAACTGATAAGTCAGGCACTTTCGGCGGAAGTAAAATAATTTGAAATACGAGGGCTGCCGCGCATATATTTAGTTATGGCAGTAGTAGTGGCAGCAACGTTTCCATTAAAAAATTAGAAAATGTTTAAACTATTGCACAATCACCTGCAAAAGCATGCGTAGTCGGATATTATGTCCGTTTGCACATCGATCAAAGCGTCGTTGCGTACCTAAGTAAGCAGTTACACCCAGCCGTTAAACGCGAAAAGCCAATGGAGTTTTTCTAGGAAACTTCAAGGAATTAACTAACCATAGTCCTAGCTATTAATGACAAAACTAAGAAAACAATTCTGAGGGATGTTTGTCAAAACTACAAAAAACAACAAATTTTCTCGAAAAAATTTTAACAAACAAATTTATATTTTTTTTTCGAAATATATTTTGTGCTCCAACACTTCCTAAGCACACCTTAAATATGTTAAAACGGACCGAGGATGTTTCACTTTAAAAAACTCAACATTTTCAACATTGGCTAAATCTCGAAATTATTAGCCCTTTCATCCCCGAGAGTCGGCATATAGCCGCCCAAGCCGTTTTCCCGTTCCGGACGCATGTCAGCATATAGCCGCCTAAATTAGTTCGTAGCTGTAAGGCTCGCGACGTCTGTCGTTCTGAGCGAGAAGATACGCAGAGGTATAGTAAAAGAGTCACGTTTTCATTTAAAGACATTAGGGCCCATTAGCGATGAAGTTTTATCTTCCTTATGATGTAAACTTACGATGTGAGACGACGATAGAGTCAGAACGATTTTGAGTTCTTCGATTCAGTCTCTCAGTGTCACTGCCAGAGGAACCAGCGGGCTTTTTATATATTTGGTATTTTATCATATGCACGATGGCTAAGCGATCTAGAGATGATAGTGACAGTTCTGACGAATATTGCTTTGAATCTGATAAGACGAAAGATGACGGCATTACTTCGTCAAGTGGAAGTGAAATCCGTGCAATAAGGAATCCACTCAGGCAGTTCGACATTAGCAGTGATGGCAGTTTGTTTATAATTATTTTTTGATTTTATGAAAAATTTGTCTTGTGTTAAATAAAACCTTAGTTTTTAACGTATTTATTTTCTTTACTGCGCAGTCCAATACCTCTCGCCCTCAGCGACGCTCGCCCGTCGAGCGGCTCCGACTCCAAAGGGTTAACATTTTTTCAGTTTATTTCTAATATTGCCCAGGCCTACAAATAAACCAATTTTCATCGACAGTATCCAAAATAGGGTGGCCGCCGTAACCGAATGGGTTGGTGCGTAAATAGCATTCGGAATACGTAGGTTCGAATCTTCCTTCATGAAAAAACAAAATGAAGAAAAATTTTTATTCTATTAGAGCTCGCCCCTCAGCAGGCAATAGCAGACCTCCGAGTGCATTTCTGCCATGAAAAAACTTCTCATAAAAAAGAACTACGATGCGTAAATATTAAATTAGAAGGAGCGATAACAATGTCAGCCTTGAAATCCAACGGAGAATTTCTCTTGCCAACAAGTGCTATTTTGTAGACAATTGAATGTACATAAATTCCTCTCTCGACGAACAAAACTAACACTCTATGAGGCTCTCATAATGCCCCGGCTATAATATGGCGCATAAGATAGGCGATGACAATATCCGATGAGGCGTCCCTTGGAGTGTTTGAGAGTAAGATTTCGCGGAAGATTTTTGGAACTTTGCGCATTGTCGACGGCGAGTATCGCAAGCGATGGAACTATGAGCTTTACGACGTCAGAGACATAGAGCAGCGAATAAAGATTCAGTGGCTTCGTTGGTTGCGTTCGGCTCTGAAAGTACTCGAGTCATATCAGCTGGTGGCAGCAGCTCTGTCCCAGCAGGCCTCCCCTGCGTTGGAAAGATAAGGAAGAGAAGGACTTGGCTTCAGTTAGTGTGTCCAACTAGCGGCGGTTAACCCGAGAAAGAAAAGACTGACGAGCTTTGTTAAGCAAGGTCGAAATCGCTTAAGCGATGATCGCGTCAATGAAGAAGAATTTTTATATCATATTGAATATCATTACTCACATCTGTTTTATGGAGTAGAATACATTGGTTAAGGTTTTTTTTTTTGCTGCTTTGTTCTTGTTTTGCTTTAAACGAATTTGTGTTTGCAACTTAAAAAAAATGTATTACTTCAAGATTTGTGCGATTTAGTATTGTAGCAGTTATAAGAATTTCCACTCGTTTTAAAAAAGTTATGCCCCAATGCGAATCTCGGGATTACTTAAGGAATATCCCCATCACGGGATTAAGATTTTCCGTCAATATTGGGAGCCCTAGTGTTAGATTTTCAGTTTTTGCTTTTAAGTATTTGAGCACTTACCGCACTATTTTGACTCTTATATATTTCATGTTTGCAATCAAACTTCGAAGTCTTTATTGGCTGTTGAATCGCAATTCCCATGTATCCCCCGAAAATAAGCTTTCACTGTACTCAGCTGTTCCAAATCCAGTATGGACATACGGCACCCAACTCTGGGGCTAACTCAAACATCGAAATACCCAACGATTCCAAATGATCACAAATGCACCATACTAAATCACAAATGCTCAACTTCACGGTGATCTCAAAGTTCCAACATTTGATGAAATTAAAAAGTATGTATGCCACATCATTGTCTTCAACAGATTGAAGTGGATATCAATCAAATAGATCTCATGTGCTAAAAAGCACAAATTGAGGAATGGTTACACCACTGGGTGCTTCCCATGCATGACTCGCAGAGTATCTTAAATTTAAGCATAAATATTGTTAAATATTATTAAACAGATCGCAATAAATAAAGAAATAATTAAAAATATATCAGATGCGCAACTAAGTTCCCTCTGTTTGTCAATAGATGCCGCCAGCAGTGTGTGCTAGTCGATTTTAACATAACCTAAACGCCATAAACCAAGCTTAGGCATATGGTAAACAAACTGTTTCGACACATTAGTGATTTTGTTTTGGTATCATATACTTTTGCTTTTGTGAAAATGTCTGATTTTGTACCGAATAATCCTCATTTGCGGAAAGTCTTCATTTTCCTCTTTCATTCGAAAAAAAACGGCGGCTGAAGAGCATCGAGAGCTACAAAAAGTGTATGGAGATGCTGCTCTAAGTGAAACATGGATGTATTACAGCAATCCAATGAAAAGAAAGTCATGGGGACTGCCCGGTCATGCTTCTACGTCGTCGCCTCTGCCGAATATTCACGCTGCGAAGGTTATGCTATGTATTTGGTGGGACCAAGTTGGTGTTATTTATTATGAACTATTAAAACCAAGCGAAACCATCACTAGAGATCGGTATCGACTTCAATTGATGCGATTGAGTCCAGGACTGCGCGAGAAGCGTCCGCTATACCCGGAGAGGCATGAAAAAGTGATTTCATGACAACGCTCGGCTTCACGTTGGCAAACCCGTTAAATCCTACCTGGAAACACTGAAATGGGGAATCCTACCCCACCCGCCATATTATCCTGATATTGCGCCGTCCGATTATCACCTGTTCCGATCGATGGCACATAGCCTAGCTGACCAGCTGCTCCATTCATATGAAGGCATCAAAAAATGGCTTGATCCGTGGATAGCCTCAAAAGATGAACAGTTTTACGGCGACGGTATACGAGATCTATCAGAAAGGTGGGAAAAAGTAGTAGCCAGCAATGGGCAATACTTTCAATGATTCACTATGTAACCATTTTTTCAGAATAAAGTTGTATTTTCAGCAAAAAAACAGCGAGAACCTAATATATATAAAAAAATATAAAAAAATGCTTAAGAAAACGAAAGGCAACGAAATTCATTTTTCCCCCATAATGTAAATAAGTAAAAGCATACATTTTTCCACTTAACAATTTTTACTACTTTAAAATCTAATTGAATTAAATCGTTTCATATTATAAAAGCGCTAGTTTTTGCTTGGATTCAACAATTTGCTGTGAGAGTGATGGCGCCAAGTTTCAGATCAGCGCCAAGTTTCAGAACCTACATAGTATGGATCAATGAAACCAACGACATGAAAACTACATTAAGTTATGTATTTTTCGGTGTTCTTCATTAGTTAATAAAAAGCTGATGTGCCAGCCACGAAAGTATTCAAAGAGGTGGCAGCTGATGGCATAGAAAAAATAAGAGCTACTCTGCGTCAGGTTACCTTAGCCAGGTTGCTTGTCCAAGACAACAAACTCGGTGGCCCTAAGACGCATTGTGATGCCTGCTTTGATTTGATTCCCATCCTCTAACTAAGTTGCTTAAACTACTTGGATCCTTTTATTAAGATAGTTAGTGAGATATTTTGCAAATTTCTCAGGCCTTCAAAGAAATAATCATCCTCTTTGACAAGAGAAAGTTTAAAGTAAGTTGCCAGTTGAGTTACAGACCTCTTTCAATTTATTGTGAAATTATTTCTTACTTGGAAATAATTTCCAACACTTTGTCAAGTTTACTCGGGTACAAGGCTGTGCATAGTAAAGGGTGGTTAAATTTCAAGGGCCGATGTTGAATGAGCCACACCTAAACGTCAAGTTTTTTTCTGCATTTCATTTGACATTTTTCAATTTCAGACTAACTCAATTTTAACAATGGAAAGATACACAATCGAGCAACGCGTTAAAGTTATTCAGGCTAATTATGAAAACGGGCGTTCAAATCAAAATGCATATCGCGCACTTCGAGGAAAATCATCTTCAGTGATGAGGCACATTTTCACCTCAGTGGATTCGTCAATAAGCAGGATTGCCGCATTTGGGCGAATGATAATCCAAGAGTGATTGCAGAAAAACCAATGCACCCATAAAGAGTGACTGTTTGGTGCGGTTTATGAATAGTAGTGAATAGTATCCGCTATCGTGAGATGATAACGAACTTTTGGAAGATATGGATGTGGACGATATGTGGTTTCAACAGGACGGTGCCACTTGTCACACAGCTAACGAAACAATGGCTCTTTTGCGCGAAAAATTTGATGGCCGAATAATCTCACGTCGCGGCGATGTCAATTGGCCGCCAATATCATGTGATTTGACACCGTTGGACTTCTTTCTTTGGGGTTATTTGAAAGAAAAGATGTACGTCGATAAGGCAGCAACAATTCAAGAGCTAAAGGATGGTATAATTCGGCACATTAACGGCATAGAACCTCAATTATGCCTCTGCGCCATCGAAAATTTGGACCATCGGATGGAGGTGTGCCGCCGAGGCCGCAATATTTTGTTGCATACGTAATTGAACCATACTAATATTATCATAATAAAAAGAAATGACAGTAATTTCTTAAAAAAATTGTATTTTATTCAAAATCAACACCGGCCCTTGAAACTTAACCACCCTTTATTTTGTCAAAGCACGCAGAACAGAAATGCTAAGAATGAGCAAAACAGTACCTGGCTTTATCGCTATCGAAATTGAACTATTTGCCTAACAACGCACCAGTTATAATACTTTAGAAATTCACTAATCTATGCGATGTATCACAGAAAGTAATGCTTCACCAAACCCCCAAGGCGATAGTGCGACAATTTCCGATTATATCGCTCAAAAATTCGATTCATATAAGTAATTATTGGTATACTTCAAGATTATTACTTTGGGTGGCAGGTGCGAGTTTTACATGTGTTTGTTTGCCTGTTCTTTTCAATGTTTGCTTCGTAGTGATATAAACAAAATAAATTCAGACAGAGCTTTACTTACTTACATACATATGTATGTTGATATGTATTCAAGTTCAAAAAGCGACCATATCACATTTACAGAGGGATTATAAATCAATTACATACATATGTAGGTATATGTGCCCACAGATAAGATATTTATAGATAAAATTTCAATTTATTTTCAATAAATACAAGTGAATATCTTTAAGTGAATATCTACATTATCAACTTTCAATGTCATTTCGACGCTACCTGTTTTTATTTAAACTACAACTTTTTCGCCTAAAGCTATTAATAATCGTGATCATTAAATCCCGCCAGTTTTCGCGACAAGCTTGTAGCTGGCTGTGTGCGCATTCGATCAAGACTTTGAATTACCAATCAGAAAAGACGTTAAAATGAGTGCGAATGCAAGCGCATAAACGATTAAGAATTTGAGTATTATTTACAAAAGATAAAAATATTGGCGCTGGCTCTCCAAGAACGAAGAGAAAACTGCAAAATAGCGCATAAATATACAGGGTGGCACACAGACAACCTTTTTTTGCTACAAACCAGTCAAGGGGAGTCAGTATCGTCAATGCCTGGAACGCTAGAACTGCAGTGGGGCATACAGTCTGTGTCAGAAAAAAGCACCGGGTTTTTTCTTGTAACACCAAGATATTTTTCGTTCTGCTTTTTGCTGTATAACAGTCCCACTTCATGGCTACTCAGGTTAATGTCGTTCAAAATTGTTAATGACTTTTCCGAGCGCAGTTTGAAGCGAGAACGACAAAAAAGCAGGATAAAGTGATCGTCTAACTTTTTAAGTGGGACCCTTCTTTGCGACTACGCCAAGCACGATCAGTTCTTGCTAAAAAAGGAATAGATGTGAGTATCAACACCATCGAACGACTATTGAAGTAGGTGAACATATCCTACCGGCCCACATCATCAAAACCACTGCTCTCAGAAAAACTCATTGAGAAACAACAAAACAAGAAAATGGAGTCACAGTAATAGACTAGCCTTCTCAGTCTCCAGATGCCAACCCCATTGAAAATGTGTGGGGATTAATGAGAACGCATCTTTCCGAAAGGCCAGCCCACGATTTAAACCAACTCGTGCGTCAATTTCGCAAAATCTGGTCCTGTTTGTCGACAGGCGAAGAAAACCTGGTTCAAAGCATGACGAAGATGCCAGGCTATATTCGACAATGATGAAGACTACACGGCTTATTGAGTAATTGCAACACGTAGTTTTGTACTTACTTTCGTAAAACCATTTAAAATGTATATCTTTTATACTTCATGAATAATCGCGAGTACTTTTTTCTGACACAGACTATATTCCAACTTGTTTTTAAACCTTACGAGCCGAGCAGCGATTGTGTGTGCCACTTTCCACGAAAGCTTTTTTCAATCTCGTATTTTATATGAACTTTTCACTTTTGGCCGGAAAAAGTCATCATGTGTCTGATAGGAGGTTCTCATTTCAGGCACAGAAGTAGGATCACGTCTCCCACACATTGTTTTAAGGCGAAAGGTTGAAACGGATGCTATAAATCATCTAACATTTGGCCGCTGTATACTTTTTTTGCACAAAAACTTGATGTTACTAACATACGAGTGGAAAACACTCACGGTCCATCTCAAGGTAGTGACGGGAAGGCAGTTGCTGTGGTCGTGAGTGTGCAAATCAATCCAAAGACAACTATGCACCATGGATCTTAAGAACTCAACATTTCAAGCGCCAACTTTAAAATGTGCTGCAAAAAGATCTAATTGCACATTGGTATGAATTTGAACAATAGTTGGTTTTGGCAAAATGACACACCCGACTCGATCACCAGCGAAACGAAGAGATAAGGCACATACGCAAAATTGAAGATGCAGCTAAGTGGAGTCGACAACGCCGAAGAGAGTGGAACCGACATGTTAAAAGAATGGCTGACGAGCGACTTGCGAAAGCAGCAATGCTAGAGACCGAATATGCCCAGACTGCCAGGTAAACTCCCAAAAAGATTACATGAGTGCTGGACGCAGGACTTAAGGCGGAAGATTCGAATAGAAAAAATATACAAATGTAAATAGTTTTATAGTTATTGCTGTATAAAAATTCATTATTGTTATAAAACAGAACACAGTTCTAAAAAAGTTGGGAAAGAAAAAATACACGCAATCAAACGATTGGTGTTTTGAGCATTAAAGCATTCTTTGAAAATCAAACTCCCGAAGAAGCAGCGATTTCAGACCGTTGAACCTCTTTTCGTGGAATGTTGCTATAGAGAAATGTTAAGCGGATTATCTAGAAATGATTTAGACAATAAAAGCGAATTTCGTCCGTGGCGTGCGTAATATAGAGCCCGAAATCGTCCAGGAGCAAGCAAAGAAGAGCAATATAAGGAACGGAAAGCTATTTTTAATAAGCCATATTGTATTTATTGAAATTGAATTTTTTAAAAAAAGTTGCTTGTATTTGAATCACCCGGTATGTGATTGCATGCCGCCTGCAATGAGAGAAAAAGCTGCGGAAGCTTTACACAAGCATTGTTGCTCATGGAAGCACGATCATGCAAAGTAAACAAACATAAACCGCTATTCGAAAGTGGAAGCAACAGAAGGTAATGCATGACGGTGCAAAAACAACTGTTGTGCAAAAATAACGCTACATTAAACAGTGCAGGCATAAAGTATACATACAGGTGAAATTTTTTGTTATAAATGGGGAACGCATGGCTTTTTAGTTTATTCAAATTAAATTATCCCAAGTATAACACAAAAATCAGCTTGAAAAAATGTCCACTAAGGTTACTGCAGAAATTGGAAAAAGCTGAATTTTTTTTTGTTTGTTTGCTTAACATCTTCACCGGAGGCTACGCAGAGTTTTTGTTAAAAAACGGGGTGTGAAAGTAGAATCAGGTGTTTTTTTAGGTACATAAGAACTATCGATATCGATAACTATGGTGTAGCAGCTGAGAACGGCAAACTTTGTTGACATTTCTGTTCAGTAAGGCTTGGCAAGTCATCATGAATCGTTTAATACCAGAACAATGTTTTCAAATTGTGGAAATTTACTTTGAAAAAAAATAAATCTGTACGCAAGGCTCATATAGCGAAGTGTTCAGGAAAACGCCGGGCTCATTTAGACTTATTACTCATATTTTGGAGAAATTGGAACGATCGAACGGGCCATGTATCTGGCAAACATATGCCAGATATCATATTCAAAACATAAATGCGATGAAATAATTTTGCAGATTATAATAAAATAAATACATTTAAACATTTTCACCCAATATACTGGGTTGCCCATATTCGACGGACCCATGTGTTTTTTTTTTTTAAATCAAAGAAAAACACAATTTTTTTGAAGTTGACGATAATAATCAATTTATTTGGTTCAAGTAGATTTGTTGACATCACTTTTTGAATATGATATCTCTCGAATGGCCGCCTTCAGCCTGTTTGGCGTATTCTGCCCGTTTTGCAACATTTTCCATAGTTTTAGCTAACATTTCGGCTGGAATAGCGGCTATTTCCTCACGGATGTTGTTCTTGAGCTCTTCTATGGTCTTTGGCTTATTAATATAAACCTTTGATTTTAAATATCTTCACAAGAAGAAGTCAGGTGGCGTTAAATCGGGCGAACGAATGGTCATTTTTCGGCATCAAACGACGAGGAAACAATTTCTTCAAAAAATCGATTGTGGTGCGAGCTGTGTGTGGTGGAGCGCCGTCTTATTGAAATCAAAACTGCCTCATACGCTTTCGACGAATAATTGGCATCACAAAAGTGGTTATCATATCGCGATAATGCTCCTGATTGACGGTAACAGCTTGACCATCTTCATTTTCGAAGAAAAACGGCCCAATAATCGTTTTCGCACTAATGCCGCACCAAACAGTGACTTTTTCGTCGTAAAGAGGTACCTCTTGAATTTCGTGAGGATTTTCAGTGGCTTAAATACGGCAATTTTGCTTGTTTACCGTTCCATTCAATAAGAAATGAGCCTCATCGGACATGATGGTTTTGTTCTTCTTCTTCTTTTGACTTCTTTTGTTGAATGAAAATTTCAACAATTTGGGAGCGCTCGCGTGGCGTGTACTGTTCCATAGTAAAAATCTTGGACTGCCCCTCCCATGCAGTATGTCATTAAGCGATCTGACGACTCTGTCAAAAGATACAGGGTTGCCAGATGGGTCCGCCGGATATGGGCAACCCTGTATAATGATTTTCCAGCGATTCCCGCTCTGCTTTGTTGCTTATTTTTCGTTTTATAACTGTTTTTATATTCCTCATGTTTCTGTACATGGCCTATGCAAATTTTGTATTTCTGTTCATCCCTTCCCAGTCCGATGTGTGCCGTGCAGAAAATTTTAAAATCATTTTGCTCAATACTATGTTTCTCGACAATTTTAAACAATTTACTTCAAATTTTAATATTGTAAAAAAATAATTTTAAAAATCCGAAATATCAAAAGTATGGCAAACACACATTTTTATCAAATTTAAAAGTAGCAGGAAGAGTGCTGCAGTCGCAATTTTTTATTATATTATTTGGAAAAGAAAAATTGGAAAAAAAATTACCTAGCCCTTTATATATATTTTCCCATAGCTCCTAGATGAAAAATAGGGCCACAATAAACAAGTTATAATTTCGTTTGTTCAGAGCTAGATGTTTAATTTGACTCCAGAAACGGCCTGCTCTGTCCGCCTCTGCTGCTACTTGTCGCCTCCATGTGTTGGCTGGTCTGCCGCACTTACGATTTCAGTCTAGCGCTGTACCTGCGATGTCATCCCGTGGCTTGCGCAATGTGTGTCCGATCCATTTCCACTTGCGACGCATAATTTCTATGTGAACAGGTGTTAGCCTGGTAGCCGCCTAAAGATCACCGTTGCTTATAATATCAGGTCAGAATATCCGTGTTATCTTTCGTAGGCAATGGCTTGGGAAGGATTCCAATGATTGTGATATGCTTGTTGTTAAGTTCCATGTTTCACATCCATACAGAGCTACCGACTTCTCGTCTCCCGCATCAAATATTTTCAGTTTTGTGTGTCTGAAGATGCTTGTTGATCTCCATACATTGTCTAGCAGGCCAAAATGCAACGCGTCCCTTAGCTAATCGGTTGCGTATGTCAGTTGTTGATCCGCCGTTATTTGAAATTATGCTACCAAGGTTGCAAAATTCATCTACATCTTCAAGCGGCGCGTCGGCAACTCCTTAAAGTATTTTCATTTTAACCGGAATGAAGCTTCAATGCTCCATTGAGCTTATAACATTAGAATGTCATATTGCGTCGATTAAGAGGATTACCGCTCATACAATAAAAAAATATGTAGCATTGTAATAATAAGCATAAATTGTTCGCTTTCACGTGAAATGAGCTGTCTAAATCCATACAAAATTATTGGTCGAGAAATTTCACAAGAATATCAAGGCAAAGTTGTACTCTATTTAGGCTGTTAAAAAGCTCGCCGCTGTTCAAATTATCTCAAAGGTGGTATCGGTAAATCAGTAAATTTTTTTTTTTTGTTTCGCCCTGTGCATCCAGATGCCAGCATAATATGAAATAACGAAGAGCCGTTCTATTCGCACTATCATCGTATGCTTCTAGCTCCAACTTCATTTCTCCTTTTCTACTTTCTTTTGTCATGATATTTCGACGCACAAATAGTTGTTGTTGTTGTCACTAGACTGCCATGCGGGAATAATATCACGATGAAATAAATTATTAATTTCTTATTCCTATCAATCTATTACTTAAAAGCTCTAA
>JAYXIM010018631.1:0-77012 GCA_037575425.1 Anastrepha fraterculus
AAATAGGAAATTCGTACTATCGATTTAAATAAAAATTTCATGAATTTTTCTGAATTTTAGGTGTGTTTTTTTAAAAAACTTTCCTATAGCCCTAAAAAAATCAGCCTTTATAAAGTACCTCTGATGTGCTTATTTGTTACACCCGATGTTCATCGCAGCATTCTCAACTCCGCCACATGGGCTCTTTGTTCCTGTGCAGCAGACAGCGCCCAGCATTTTGAGGCATACGCCATTGATGGCCTAACTACAGCTTTATAAATTTTGCCTTTTAACTTTATTGACATCTTTTTGTCAGCCTATCAGCTGATTCTGTTAAATCTGCTAAGATCCCAATGGGCCACACCTTCTCAATTCTTTCACCATGCAGATGGAGTAGCTTTTGAATTCATACCGAATATAAGATATTGTGGTTTAGAGGTTCGTAAGCGAATAGAAAATGAGTCCTTTTTCAATTACAGAAAATTTTGAAAATTCCAACCTCAAAAACGGTTGTTCAAAGTCATGAGCGCAATTTTAACAACCACACATTCTAATACAAACAAACCACAACACGCACTTAAACATCTACTAAAAACAAAACAACAAAAAAAGCACAAAACAACAAAAATACACATAACCTGGCACAAGTAAGGCAACCCCGGAGCGAAAAGGTAAAAGTCAATGGGGCATAAATGAAAAAGAAAAACTGGAAAAGCGTAAATGTGTGCCAAAGCAGCAGCAGACTAAAGCAATAATGTGTCTCGCCGTCGAGTCAGGAAAAGTGCCGAGCAGCATAAAGACGTGAAAAGTCATGCAAAAAAAGTTTTCAGGCGAGGAGGGGGTTTAACCGCTTGACTAATGAGAAAATAGTCCAAGTTCAAAAGTCTTCTTTCGCAGCTTCGAAATGGCTGACCAACCACTGACATTGTGACGTTGTGGTTATACTCGTAGTTGTTGTTATTGGTATGCCTGGAATGCTTGCCAACGTCAATTAAGCGTAAAAGAATTTACGTACACACATACATACATGCATGCATGTATGTATGCATGCAACACAAAATTACAATTACAACACATTGCCGAACATCAGCAGGAGAGAGCAATAATAATAATACTAAATATGTACATAGCAGCGCTTCCGGCAAGAGTAACCAGTTGCGAGCAGCAGCAGCAGCAACAGCAACAACAACAACAACAACAACAACAACAACAACAGATCAGCAACAACAACAGCAACAGCACCTGGTTTACACCGCCAACAGCAATATTTTAAGCCACAGGCGTAACCGAAGCATAATTTACTTGCAGGTGCGCACACACACACACACACATACACGTGTACATGCATGTATGCCATATTGCAAAGGTGTAACGGTAAATACGCTTAAGGTTTACATGTGCAGCTTTGATAACATAATGAGTGAATTGTTGTTGTGTTGTAGTGTTGTTGCACGACAAACGATACAGTAGCTTTAGGATATTTACACCTCGCATGAGGATTATTATTACAGGGGTTTCCAATAAGGGAGTGTCGATGTTGAAATTGAATGATACTCGTATACGTTGCGGTTGTAATGTCGAAATTTTGATTTCCTCTATTTCAAAGTGCGCTACGATTATGTGTGGAATTAGAGTTGGGCGAAATGTATTCGAATACAGAATACCTTAATTATTTTCTGTCACTCACTGTCTAATTTAGTTTAATGAAGAAAAAAACTATTTGAAAAACAAATGAATTATTTTACTGGTTGTTGGAATACTGAATCATCATCGTCTTTATATACTGAGTCCTGCCATAAGTTTTGTTACAAATTAAGTCCGATATACAAAGTGATGTCCAAAATAAACAAGACTAGCGTCATAACAATGTTTTTGATGGCGCCATCTTTTTAATGCGTTAGTGCGTTGGAAGTTACATCCCTAGCTGACTTCCAATGAAAGCTTGGTGACAGTCGGTTGAGCAGAAGCGAAGTTATTGCGTCGCAAGTGTCAGTATGTTTGTGTTATCGGTACAAAAATGAGTTTCGAACAAAAAGCTAATATCAAATTTCGTTTTAAAATCGGTAAAACCTTTACGGGAACCTTTGAATTGATGAAAAAAGTGTATGGCGATGATTGTCTATCTTGTGCCAGAGTTCATGAGCGGCTTACACGTTTCAGAGATGGTTGTGAGGACATAAGGTAGTAGCCCGGCGTGACGGGTTCAAAAAATCGATTTTTTTTTACATTTTTCGGAAGAAAAACATCTTAAAAATATACTATAAAAATGTCAGACAGAATTTTTTAATTTGTAATTATTTTTAAAGTTATAGCAAAAATAAGAGAGCGCGTCGTAGTGTGTATGAAAGCGTGTGACACACCAGCAGCAGCTGTTGTCGAAACTTTAAACGCGTTTTTCTCAAAACCATGTTTTCGAAGTTTCGGGGAATCACTGACTCAAAACAATTCAACCGATTTGGCTAAAAATTTAACCCGTTATTCTTGACGCAGATATCTAGATCCCGGACCTTTAAAACATTTAATTTTTAATAATAAACCACCTATTTAATTTAAACAATTTATGAAGAAAAATTAGATTTTGAGAACTTTTTTCACAAGTCCGCCATTTTGTTATTGTTTTTTTATTTTTATGTATATTTTAGGTTCGGAACCTAAAATAAAGTCTACAGAATAATAATCTCTTTGAATTTTTTATTTCAGATGACTTTGAAAGGCTGTGTGTTTCGCCGAACCAACTCATATTTTTTTAAAGGACTCCACTTTGACGTCAAAAATTTTAAACAAATTAATATAAAATTAACTTTAAAGAATTTTTTTTATATACTTCAAAACACCAATAAAAACAACATGTAAAAACTTTAAATCGATCGCATTTTATTTTATTTTTAAAAAAGATTCATGAAAAAACGTCGAAAATTCGGTCGCTACACCGAACATACGGGCCGCCCAAAATCAGTAATCACCGAAAACTCCATCGAAATTGTTGGTAAATTTATCAAAAATGAACCGAAATCATCGTTGAAGTTGAATATCTCCAAAACATCGATTTATCGCATTTTAAGTGATTTGTTTGCGTTTGGGCTTTCGAAAGGTCTGTGCACGTTTTATTCCGCACAAGTGAACTGAGGACCAAAAATTACTCAGAATTCGACGTTCGAAAGACCTCATTAAAGAGGCGAGAAAAGACGAGAACTTCCTTTACAACCTCAGAACTGGTGATGAAACGTAGTGTTTCCAACACCAACCGGAAATTAAGCTCAAAGTGCGGAATGGAAGGCTCGAGACGAGCCACCACCTAAAAAATCGCGTTTAAAGGAGTAAAAAATCAAGTCCATGGTAATTTTTTTTTACAATTCCAATGGAATTGTCCCCAAGAAGCTCGCGCCAATGGGCCAAACCGGCAATGCAATTTTCTATCTTGGCGTTTTGAAGTGTTTGTTGAATCGCATTCGTCGAATTCACCCTGAATACCGCGAAGGAGGAAGCTGGCGCTTACGAGGGGTGCCTTTTATATTTCGGGATTAGAGAACAAAAACAAATTTTAATCATCGAAAATCACTTTATTGTTTTTCAAAATATTCTCCATGAAGATCTATACACTTTTGCATGCGTTTGAATCAATTGTCGAAGCACTTTTGCCACTCTGAATGAGGTGCATCCAAAACATCCATTCTGAATGCCGCAACCGATTCTTCAGGTGTCGAAAAACGTTGACCTCTCAGTTTGTTTTTTACGTACGGGAATAAAAAGAAGTCATTTGATGTTTTGGGTGCTCAAAAATGCAGTTGTTTGAGCCGATGTGTGAGAGCTCGCATTGTCCTGGTGAAGAGTGATCCGTCTTTGGCGATTGGTTTTCCTAATTTCTTGGAAGACAACTGGCAAACAAATGGTTGTGTACCACTCAGAATTTACTATTCTGCGTTGTTCTCGTGGTACGGTTGCGACATGTCCAGTTTTTCCGAAAAAACAGGCGACCATTTGCTTGGAAGTGCTTCGTGCGCGAACAACTTTTGTTGGATTTGGCTCATCTTGAAACACCCATACAGTCGACTGCTGTTTACTTTCGGGCTCATACGCGTAAATCCATGATTCATCAACTGTCACGATGTCATAGACGTGTTTCGAAGCCCCGCGATCGTATTTATTGAGCATTTCCTTCGACCAATCGACACGAGCCTTTTTTTGAGCGATTGATAAATTGTGTGGGATCCAACGCGAACAAATTTTTTTGACAGTCAAATGTTTATGCAATATTGAATGTATGCTGGTCCCACTAATGCCTAAGATTGTCTTAATCTCTCGATAGGTCACATGACGATCTTGCAATATCAGTTCGCGCACAGCATCAATGGTTTTCGGAACAACACCTGATTTTGGACGACCTTCACGAAACTCGTCTTGGAGTGAACTACGACCACGATTGAATTCACCATACCATCGATAAACACTGGGCCTTGATGGTGCTTCATCGCCAAAAAATTAATTAAGTTCATCCATGCAATGTTGCTGAGTTAATCCACGTCGAACGTTGTAAAAAATAATCGCACGAAAATGTTCAAGATTTAATTCCATTTTGGGACCGAGATTAATCTTTTAAGTTACTGTAAACAACACAAATAGCGCTGGTATTTCAAAACGTTCTGAGTACGTAAAAGCCAAAAAATGTCAAACTTTGCGATACAGCTGTCAGTTGTCAGATTGCAATAGCAGGGTTGCCAAATCCCGACGTATAAAAGGCACCCCTCGTATTGCATGATAATTCACGCTCCTGTCGTTTCTATTTTAGCTCAGTCTTGTTTGTTTTGGACTTTACCTTGTAGATAAGAAATTATAATACTTTTTTTTAACGAAGTCAGTTTTATTTAATCATGTAAATATTAAAAAAAAATTAATTTTCATTCCAAATGGTCACCATTTGCTTTTACACAAGCCTTCAAACGATTAGGCCATTCAGCTATTGCAGCACGCACGGTTTCCATGGACATTGACGTCACTGCTCGAGATTGTTTGAGACTCTCCAAATGAGGTCGTCGACAAAATTTCTGTGAGGCCTTCGACTAGCCATGTTCTCCAATTCTGACAACAAACTGTAGTCCAATGGATTCAAATTTTTTTAGCCACTACTGGGTGGTTTTTCCCTTATGGACTGGAGCGGAATCTTGCTGGAAGATCCGACGCTCTCCATTGAAGAAACTACTGCTCAATTGCCTCACCAAACCTTCTAACACATCCTCCTGGTACACCACTTTTGCCCCAGCCTTAACCCTTTTTTCGCAGAAATGAAGAGTTGTAACGACACTCCCGACCAAACCATTACGGAGGCTGAATGGTAGCCACGCTGAACTCTTAGAACAACATTTTTTGCGTTTTTAGAAGTTTTAGCATCGATTTTGCCGTTTTGCGTATTAAAAACTTCTTCAACAGTGAAAATTTTCTCATCTGTAAAAAGAATATTTTCATGACCGTTGGCCACGTGCCCACCAAGAAGCTGATAATTGTATCTGTCGAGTCTAATTTTCTTCAAGCGCGTTGAATACCCCTTCGAACAGTGGATTTGCTGGCTGTAAAATTTGCCATTTCTTCAATTTTTGCTGATGGAATTTGATGCTAAGGATTTTGCGGACTCCATTCGGTGCCAAAGCCATCGCAGTTCTGCCATTGTAGTTCTTACAATACGAGGCTCCTTGTTTCACTTAGAGATCCACAGCGTTTGAACTTCGTCTAATCTTTTTGACAGTTTAGCGATTTGAAAGCCCATCTTAGCTCAAGATATCGAATTGTCCTTTTTCGCCATCGGCTAAACCTTTCTGTTTTACCATTTTATTGGAATTAGGAAAACACAGCCATTCAACATCAGCCGTCCCTGACAGAAAACCCTATTGTACTGATAACACAACCGCGCTTATAATACCTACTTAGTGTCTCTGTAGGGAAAGCTTCCGAAGAGGAAAAAGTTCCGCAGAGCTCTCATCTAAACAATAATGCAATAATTAGAAGAATTTAGTTTTAATTAACTCGATTAAGTAACTGTTAATTATTAGCTTACATTTTTTTTTCAATTTCTTGTTTAACTGAGAATTCCGCGGCGGTTTTGAAATTTTTGCATAAGGAGTATTTTTCCCGAAAGCATCTCAGAGTTGCTTTTAATATTTTACTTAAAGTAGGTAGTTTACTTTTTGAAAAACAAAAAAACGAATCTGGTCGTCCGTCAACGTCTTCAACGGATGAAATCGTCGACAAAGAAATGGTGTTAGAAAACCTTCATTCAAGTTTGAGGGAGGTTGCTCGTGACATTAGCGTGTGTCACGAATCAATTCGCAACATTTTACACCATCGATTGGGCATGAGATGCGTGGCTACTCGACTCGTTCCAAGAGAGTTGAATTTCTTTCAAAAAATTCATCGGAAGAAGGTGGCTGAGGGGGCAAGTGAATTCGGACCCAAAATTTATCCAGCGCATCATAACAGGTGATGAGACGTGGGTACATGAGTTTGACGTGCTAACTAGTCAACAGTCAACAGGCGGCTAAATGGCGCTATCCACATGAACCGAAACCCAGAAAACCACGTCAAAGTCGGCCAAAAGTGAAAGTCATGCGACTCATTTTCTTTGATTTTTATGGTATTGTGCACTCGGAATTCGTTCCAAATGATTCTACGGTAAATAAAGAATATTATTTGGAAGTTATGCGACGTTGGTAGCATTTTCGGGCAGTTAACACCGTATTTCTCCGAACTTGGAACATATTTCTCTATCCGCAAACTAGAGTTTGAGGGTCGTGCTAGCGCAATCTTTCCAAATAGTCAGGATTAGATCGAGGGGAAAATCTGCACCGAAGCTGCCACCTCTATCTTCACTGACGGTTCCAAGATGGAATCGGGTGTCGGAGTAGGGGTTTTCACTAAATCAACCAATTTATCTATCTCCTTTAAACTGCCGAATACTGCTAGTGTTTTTCAAGCAAAAGTCTTTGCGATCCTACAGGCATGCAAAATGCTTAGGGAGCGAGGGAGATATTAACATTTTCCCCCATAGTCAATCCGCGATTAAGGCTCTGACGACGCCATGGTGTAGAACGAAATTAGTAAGCTCCTGTAAGGAAGCATAGGAACATAGAGGGAAATGAAATTGCTGATGAGCTTGCCAGGGAGGAGACTGAATTGGCCTTAGAGACCTCCTCCCCGGTCATCGACATTCCTCTGACAGTTGTTAAAGGGGAATTGCACAAATTCTTTCTCAGGAAAGCGCAGAAAATATGGAGCTCCATTTCTTCGGGTGCTATTTCGAAAACCCTTTGGGCGCCAGTACAATAGACGGAGCTCTCAAAAAGTCTTGGATACTCCACCTCATTCAATTTCCAAACTCGTAACTGTATTTCCGGTCACTGGACGTTCGGCACACACGCGGAAAAGCTAGAGTTACCATTTAACCCCCATTGCAGAAGCTGTGGGTCCCTGTGTGGGTTCAAAGAAGGAGACTGTTGAGTATTTTCTCTGTAAATTTCCGGGTTTGGCAGCTAGACGATTAAGCTCATTGGGCGCTCATTTCTTCGACAGCCTGGGGCAGTGCGCCAACCTAAATCCAATCAATCTCCTCCATTCCATCAACAGCTCTGGCTGGCTGTAGCTTAGGTTGGCTGCCTGTTGTACAGGGTTTGATTGAAATGTAATGAACCTTCCCGCGCTGAGCGTCTGCCAAGCGATCAACCGAATCGGCTGGTGGGGGAAAATGATCGTTAGGCCTTCCCCTTCCACTAGAAACCGGTCCCAGTTCGCTGGCAACAGCGGTGCAGTCAACATCGCTCCGCGCGTGAAAGCTGTTTTAAAAGTGTGTTAGGATTTTGCAGTGGCGCCCAAGGTCAAAACCATGCTGATCATCTTTTTCGACTCTCGAGGCATCGTCCACAAGGAGTTTGTACCTCCAGGAAGCACTGTAAACGCGGTATTTTACAAAGAAGTGCTCCTTCGGCTGAAAAACCGCGTCGCCCGGGTTCGGCCCAACCTCGTCAACAATTAGACCCTTCATCACGACAATGCGCCGGCACACACCGTCTTCCTCTGTACCTGTGCATTAGCCAAGATGGGGGTTCCGGTGCTCCCCCACCCTCCCTACAGCCCAGACCTCTCCCCTTCGGACTTCTTCTTGTTCCCGCGCCTGAAAAGAAAGCTGAAGGGGAGGCGTTTCGACTCCATCGAGGCGATCCAAAAAACTGTGACAGCCGAATTGAACTCGATTACGGCGGATGAGTTTAAAAAATGTTTCCTGCAGTGGAAGGACCGCTACCAGCGGTGTATTGACGCTCAAGGGTCCTATTTTGAAGAATAGGTATTAGTTGTAAAAGCCAAAAGTTTTAATAAAACTGCCTAAAAAAATAAGGCTCATTACTTTTCAATCAAACCCTGTAGGTCTCATCATGGATCTTGCAGCATGATAACGTATCGTCTCACAAGGCCCATATTTTGAAGACCTTTTTAACAAAAACTCGACAAATATCGTCTATATTGTAAGTTTCTCCATCTGTGGAACAACATTAAGACGCCCGCACTACTTAGAGTAGTACACACGGGCTTTAGTTGAGATAAGGGCAAGTTTGCAATGCGGCGTCACGATGGTCTATGAGCCTAAGTGTGTGCCATAGTGGACAATCGCTTCAACCTAACCTAGCATGATACTACTTTAGTGTTAAGTAGACATTGATTAGCTACAGTTGGTTTGAGTCCCTGTATAAATTCACTTTGCTAAGATTTTCCCAGCAACAATTTACTCCAGCGCTTTAAAGAGTATTTAAGAATAAAAGCAAGGAAAATATAAAAACTATAAAAGAATATAAAAGGCACGTGCCCAGTCACCTAGTCACTTACTCAATGATGTGTGATCAATACAAAAAAATAAATAAATATAAAAAAACCTAAAAATAAATATAAATATGCTCGGCAACAACTATGAATATTACCAACATCACCAGCATCATTGCCACCTATTCTCAGCGAGCAACTCAGTGCAAAAGGTGTTCAACAGCAACAACAAAAAGACACAATATAAGTGGAGCTCCTTGCAGTGTAAGTCGAAGAGTAGCACCATAAAAAGCAGCCGGCGAAGCTCACAAGGGAAAACGCATGACTGGGCGAAAAATGAACGAAAGATGCCACAACGGATGGTGGCAATTGAAGTGGAAAGTGTGCATTCTGCCAGCGCTGCCAATATTGTGAATGTTTCGTTTGTTGTATGGTTTTATTTTTATGTGTATTTGCTTGTTTGTTTTTTCGTCTCGACCCTGATTCCTGTTGATATCTTTCGTAACTCTTGATGATGCTTGAATTTCATTTTCTACTGTTGTTTTGCTCTTTTTCTTTTGTTTTGTTTTTGTTTGTTTACTACACTTGTAAGCTGCAGAACACATTTCCATATTTTTCATGCTCAATCACTTCTCCTTCTCTTCCTGCTTTTCCTGTGCCGTTCCTTTGGGTGTTTTCGTTATTTCGCCCGCTCGTCGCCCATGGGCTTTCTCATTGGCTTCGTTGATGCAACAAGCATATGACCACTTCGGTGCATGTTGAATGGAGCTACATTCGATACGTGTATGTACATGTGTATGTGTGGGCGCAGCAGAAATGATGAAGTAGGCATGAGACAACAAGTCTTAATGAAATGTTCGCAGTTGCATGCAACAAACAAGCGAAACTTGGCAGGCTCACAAGATGCTAGTGAAGTAAGTACGGGGAAGGATCAAGCGTATCAGGTTACCGTTATCTGTGTCTCGGTTGGCCGTTGCATTGCATGCGAAATTCCACCGGCCATACATTTCTTTATGCATATCATTTTTTTCTTTTTGTTTCGACTAACGGCAAAAGTATGAAGTAACTGAGTCGTTTTCCGTATTGTTGCCGTAGTACCAGGCGTGTCGAGTAGTAGCAGAGCAGCAGAAAAAATATTTTTTCGACCACTGAATTTCAAAAGTCGAACGATGCAGTTTCATAGAGAAATGTCTGGCTAAGTAGGATTTAAATTTTTTTCCAAAAGTGATATTTTGTCTTGGAAAAATTTTAGTAAATTTACAGAATGTACAAACATAAATTTGGTCATAAGTAAGTTTATGCAAGTGTCAAAAGAGATCCGCAATCCAAAATGGCATTATAAAATACAGGCTTCGCAATTTTCTTTGAAAAAAGATGGTTCGGTCTGCTTATTACAAATAAATTGTTTCACGTATAACTAAAATTTTTACTTCTTCAAGATTAACCTCAATCCGTAATTAAATAGCGAGATTACCCATCCAAAATATCTCTACCGAAATCCGAGAATATTAAATAATCCCAGATTACGAGGGGGAATCAGTGGGGCGCTTCGAACGACTCCTACTCTGGCGCTCCACGCAATGTTAAATGTGGTACCCGTAGACATCGCAGACAGAATTGCCGCTACGCGTACCGCAATCAGACTGAGGGGCTTGGGCTATAAGCTCAATCTGACATATGGGCACTCAAGCATCCTCAGAAACTTCGAGATCATCCCTCTGTCAACGGATCAGTGTATTCCCTCGTTTAGTCCAATCGGAACCTTCTCCACTCATATTCCGTCAAGGAAAGAGTGGACGGGGGGCTACACTTGGGGACAGGGCCTGGTGAACTTGTTCACGGATGGGTCGAAGTTGGAAGGAAACGGGTCAGTGACGGTGCATTCGAAACTGGTCAAGGAATGCTTGTCCTCACTTTAGACTGCGGCCGAATTCTTTGACAGCAACATTGCGGGAAACTGTGCGGCGGATGAGCTGACCAGACAAGGGACATGTGAGGTGATTACCCCGCGAAGGGAGAGAATTGGGATCTTCCTGACTACCTGGAGTCTGCTCCTGCAAAGTTGGGCATCGCGCCAACTCAGCGAGCGTTGGACAAGTACAAAAACTTGTAAGGTCACGAAATCCTTCTGGCCACGTGTGGACCGGGGGCGCTCGGGCGAGCTTCTGAGATGGACAAAATATCAGCTCCCGAACCTCGTGGGTTTTCTCAGAACACACAACATATGCGCGAGGAATGCATGCTGTGAGACTTGGAATCACCTCGAGTCCTTTTTGCGCTGGATGTATGGAGGAGGAGGTGGAATCATCTCAGCACCTTCTCCTTAGCTGCTCATCTCTGGCGGGGCTAAGATCTAGGCATCTTGCCTCTTACTTCTTTGCTACGCCTGCATTAAACATCTGATGAATTTCATCAGCAGCACAAAGCGGTTGACGCAAACCCAGCATAGTCATCGTTCGTAATCCACACGCTCCTAACCATCCCAGCACCACCTCTCCCCGCCCTCTCCCTGTATCCCATCGGCCTTTCTCTTCCACCTCACCTCCTTCATAATGGTATCACAAAGGACGAATCCATTTTTTCTCCAAGTGTGTTCATACCTTGCGCAACCATACCAACCCAACCTAACGAGGGGGTTAAATAAGCTTTTATTTCGCAACATAGTCCCCTTTTAGAAAGATACACTTCTCCCAACGCTGTGGCCATCTTTGTAACCCCTCCAAAACTCGAACTCTCTAAACTCTCTCGCCTTTGTCTCGGCGATAGCTTCCTCGTTTGAACTAATTTTTTTCCCACGAGTCATTTCTTCATGATAGGGAACAAGAAAAAGTTGCAAAGAGCCTGCTCGGGTGAATACGGGGGTGCGGCAGCAATTTATAACGCAATTAATGCAGTTTGGCGGCGAAAACACCGAAAGAATGTGCTGGTGCTTTAACGTGAAACAGCGCCTTCTTTTACGCCAAATGTGGCCGTGTCTCCTTCAATCAAATTTAATGGAAGCGGTCTAATAACTCACTGTAGTATTTTCCAGAGATCGCTCTACCTATTTCTAAAAAAATCCATGAGGATGACGCTATTCGCATCCCAAAAAATCATCGCCATGATTTCAATAAGTTTTGCGGTTTGATGAGAAAAACTCAATTTTATGGTTTGAAATGCACATCAACTCACTTGTTCCCATGATATACCAATTTATGAATTTTATACCTGAAGTGAGAATCTGGAAGGGCTACAAATTACGGCTCCACAGCTGTTATGATCTCGTCATTTGATGAAAAACGCTTTCCTCGCACACATTTTTTAGGTCTGAAAACAGATGGAAATTACTAAGGGACAAATCTGGTGAATTCGGTGGATGCTCCAATATCACGAGCTTTAATTCATGGTTTTTAGCCATTGTCAAAATGTTTTTGAGCCCTGATGAAAAATAATTTTTTTCTTTTGCAAAATTGGTATTTTTTCTCGATTTTTTTGCTTCAGCTGTCTAAATGGTTACAATATTATTCAGAATTTATTGCTTCACCAGTTTGCAAGTAATCCACAAACAAAGTTCTCTTCACATCTCAACAAACTGATGCTAGCACCTTCCTGGCCGATTTCTGAACACGAACTCGTTTCGGAGCCGAAGAACCAGGTTTACACCACGCTTAAGCTTTTGTTTTGGAATCATGGTAATAGACCCAAGTCTCATCCGTAGTAATGAATCGATGCTTAAAATCCACTTTATCCTCTCGAAAAGGCTCTAAATGTTGCCGAGAAAGTCGCACTCGAATGTGTTTGTGTTCCATTGCTAGCGAATGCGGCGTTCATTGTGCACCCAATACTTCAGTGAAAATATTGCTTAGACTGCCCAATGAGAGATGCCTGGGGCTTTTACTAAATCTCTTTCAGTCACTCGACTATTTTCCAATACGATATCCAGTTTTGTCTACGATTTCTGGAGTTGTTGCTAGACGTTGTTTTTGGACGTCCTCGAGGTAGATCGTCTTGAAGACTTGTGCGACCACGTATAAATTCAGCGACCCATCTTTCTGTTGCTCTAATTAATGGTGAAAAGTCCTTATAAACTTTCAACATTCGTTCATAAATTTCCTTTGCTTTAAACCTTCCAAAAATAAAAAACTCAATCACTGCACAGCTGCAAAATTTAGCGAAAAAACGTTTAGCCATGAAAAGCTTGGAAATGTTAAAACTTCCCATCAAAATCAATGTTCGCTCAATGGCCTTTAGCGCAATTGAGAGAAAATTTGTATTCACGAATGAAGCTCTTAACTGGTTAAGTGGAAATTTATGCATAACAGGAAAATACAGATGTAAAAATATTTGCAATATCTGCAAAGTACATGTAAACTATACATATATACATACATACACACATATATATGTATGTGTTACACCATTTCTGATTCGAAGAACCGGCTTCATTCACTTGAAAAAGTGTAGCTAGGAAAGGGAAAGTAACAACAGTAAAAATCCACATTTAAAAAATTTATCATTAAAAAAAAATTACCAAAAATTCCTCCATAAATTGTCTAACTTGCATTTTTTGTTGGAAACTCACTATTGGAAAATGTTTCCTATAAAAAAAGCACAACACATCGCACAACACATCGCATACCACAATGTGCTGAATTCTTGGTACCCACTAACACAGAGAAACATTTGGAAGGGAAACCTTGTGTTCGTGTGAGAAGGGCGGACGAGGAAGAGAGAGAGGATTTTGTCTCCCGTACTGGCGGTACTTCTTTGTGCTTGCTTCATTCGTTTTCTTCTTTTGTGGGAAAAAGTTCTGAGTTCTGTGTTGGTTTCTAATTAAATGGAAGAAATCAACGAGGACACACATCAGAACGCTGCTTGGAAAATACAGGATGATTTTTGCTAGTAAAGTAGGTATGATTTAAAAAATTTATGGGACATGTTTATGTTGAATTCTAAATTTTTCTTCCCATTTCTAGGAACTCAAGTTAATTTTAAGCTAAATATTTATATGTGAATTATTCTAATTTATATATAGTGACTCACAGCGCTGATGCAGCCAAAAAAAAAATTATTAGAATATCAAATAATATATTTTATGGTATTTCTTATTTTATTTAATAACAAAATATAACAACAAATTTTTCTGCATAAGAAAGATATGGCAAATTAAAATAATTCAGTTACAGTTTTAAGGTCACAGCTTAAATGATGCACTAAATAAATATTTCGATTTCATGTGTACGGCTAATACTTAGTGGGGTATCCCTTTTGATTCATATCAGCTTTTAATCGGAAATTCATTGATTCTAAAAGTTTTGCTGTATAATCGGAACTAATTTTATCCCATTCTTCCTGTATGGGCCCCTTTCAGATCAGAAGCATTAGAAATATTGTGGTTTCTTATTTTATTTTCCTGCACTGATCACAAATTCCCAATAACGTTGAGATCTGCACTCTGTGCAGGTGTCTGTACCACATGTGGGCAGTTCCAGATAAGCCAAGTTTTTACAATACCAGACGCATGCTTGGGATCGCTGTCTTGGTAGAACCTAAACGACTCCCTAATGCCCATTTTATCCGCACTTTGTACTAAATTAGCTTTTAGCTGATCCAAATACATCTCTTTATTCATGTTTCCCTCGCTAAATGTTAAATTTCCGACCCATGCAAACCCATACCATCTGACTACACCCGCCGTGTTTAACCGTAGATCGCAAATTACATAGTTCAAGCACGGTGTTTTGTTTTCTCCAAACGCAGTGCTTCCCATCAGACCTGAAAAGGTTAAATTTGCTTTCATCTGCCAAAACAACGGACTTCCAGAACGAAATGTGTTTGTTCAAATGTTGCCTGCAAAACTCTATTCTTTGGTTTCTATTATGAGCAGTAATCAACGGCTTATTTCGTCCAGTGCTTCCACGAAAATTTTCTTCATGCAGAACTCTACGAACAGTTTCAGGGTTTCAGATCTTGCCTAAGTATTTTTCGATTTTGTTCGTTAATTTTGCAGCGCTTAAATCGGGTTTTTCTTTAACTTTGCTAACAATCCACCTCTTAGCTGCATCATTAAATATTTTGATGTGGCGCAGTTCTGCCCTTATCTTCTATCCTGTTTTCGTGGCGAAACCTTTCTATAATGTGCTGGACAATTAAGGAACTAATAGCAACAATTTATGCAATTTTTCGTTGGCTTTCCAACATTGATTTGGATCCGTTCAGGACATTATAGTCACTGATTTGGGTCTGTGCTGCAAAGTTGGTCCGAACTGCATTCCATCCGCATTGCTGTCGCCAAAGACATGATTTCCAAGGCTGAATCCGATCCAACATTCATCAAACGCATCATTACTGGAGACGAGACTTGGGTTTATAAGTACGACACGCAATCCAAACATCAGGCGACTGAGTGGAGAGCTCCGAATGAACCAAGACCAAAAAAAACCAATCGTTTTCAATCAAAATAGAAAGCGCTGCTCACGACTATCATGGATTCAAACGTTATTGTACATCACAAATTTTTGCCAAAAAGTCAGACAGTTAATAAGGACTATTATTTGGGTGTTATGAGAAATTAGACGATCACGTGAAGCAATTCGCCAAAAAAGCAAGGATTTGTGGAAAAACATCTGTTGGATTTTGCAACATGAAAACGCAGCCTCCCGCAGTGCCATCATTATGCGTGAATTTTGGACGAAGAACAAAAAGATTACCATCCAACAACCATCGAATTCACGCCGGAGAAAAGAACTCTTATATACCGTATGAGTCAAAACGGAAAAAGCTATGCAGAAATAACTGAAATGATGATGTGCTCTCGGAAAATGGTTTATAATGCTCTTAATTTAGTTAAGAAAGATTAAGCCTATCTAAGAAAAAAATGGAAAGAAAACTAAAGTCGCGAAAAACTGATGTTAATATGGATAGAGCTATAATACGCAAGAGCAAAGCAGATCCTTTTAAGTCGGCACGGCAAATAATGCTTGAAATAAACCAAGAAGCTGGTCTGCAGATATTCAAAAAGCTTGTAGAAAGGCGACTTAACGAAGCCCAGCTGTTTGGCCGCATAAGCAGAAAAAAACCACTCCTCTCAAAAAGACATATCAAACACCGACTTGCCTTTTGCAAAATCCCCCAAAGACAAATCTATTCAGTTTTGGAAAAACGTACTTTGGTCCGACGAAACCAATAAATAAATAGGATGGGACCAGATGGGAAAACTATTGTACGTCGTCCAAAAAATCAAGCGCTAAATCCTAGGATCACAAAAAAGACTATTAAACACGGCGGCAGAAGCATCATGGTTTGGGGACCTTTTTTCTGGCATGGTGTTGGGCCGATTGCTCGCGTGGTTGGTAAAATGGATGCATTTTAGTATCTGAATATACTCCATAATAAAATGGAGCCATTTGTGTTTGAGTTTATGCCATTAAATTGGACATTTATTCAGGACAATTATCCAATGCATAATGCAAAGACAGTGAAGCAATGGCTCAGAAAAGAAAAAATTAATGTACTGGATTGCCCGGTGCAGAATCCTGATCTCAATCCAATAGAAAATTTGTGGTACTCGTATGACGTTAAGGTCAAATTCGCTATAAAAAATTTTAAAAATGTTAATAATTTGTGGGCCGCAGTTGAGAAGGCTTGGTAATCGATTCCAAAGGAAAGATACCACAAGCTTGTAGAAAGCATTAAGCGATGGCTTGAAGGAGTAATCAAAAACGGTAGTACAAAAAACTAATCTGGTAGCTCAATATTATTACTTAACTATCTAATTTGTTTACTATTTTTGCTTTTATTTGGAATTTTTTAGGATGTGCTATTTATGTGTCCAGTAGGTTTCGTGAGTTATCAACGTTCTCGTAAATTAAATCAGAACTCAAAATTTTTTTTACCATTTTTTGTTTTAAAGTGGAAGTAAATAAGTTTTTTTATTTTTTATGTTGCTTTTTTTCCAATAAAAAATAATTATTTAAATACATATTTAACTCTTTGCTTTCAAAGTCTAAATGTGCTATTTATATGACCATGGCTGTATATAAATAAATTTTATCTTAAAGTGTGGATCAGTAATACCGCATTCACGTGACACCTTTAAATGATAAAAAAAAAAAAATGTTGAAAGAAGCAGTCGAAAAACGTTAAAATTCAAACCAAAAATATGCGTGCAGGTCTTTGGGAATGATTTAAAATTCATACATACTTCTACAGTTATAAAAACAGAAGTGTCTCGGTTTGCTTAACAAACTAAAAATTAATTATCTCAAATTTTGAACTACTAAAACCACTTAACCACCTACGTTTGCTCCTAATTTGTACCCCATATCTAAGTAAACATATTTATGTTCATTTGTATACATTTCCAATCAAAAATACCCAAAAACAAAAAATAGTATCAACCTATTCATGCACCAGTAATTGCCTTTTAAGGCCCCATCCGCCTACTTAAAACATACGCCAGTTCTTAACTTGTATATAAATAGAATAACGGAACACTGCATGTAAGTATGTATTTCAGCACTCGCCGTCTTTAGTTAGTCGCTTTTTGATTGATAAAATATTCTAAGATAATTTCATTGAGCAAAGCAGTAAATTATCAACAATTTTATTTTATACTAACTAAAAATTTCAATGGCGACATACAATGGATTGCACAACAGCAAATAAAACAAATGAACAAACAAACACACGTCCACACACATATATTGAGAGAATGCTGCTGGCACGTGTGGTGTTTTATGCATCTGACACTGCGATAACATATGGGGATATAGCTCAGTGGTAGAGCATTCGACTGCAGATCGAGAGGTCCCCGGTTCAAACCCGGGTGTCCCCTGTGTTAATATTTTTTTATTTAGTTATTTTAAAATTTTTTTCATTGATTTTCTTGCATTTGCAAATATTTTTGTAATGAAAGAATTCGTGCGCTCGGATTAATGACATTTGTAATTTGTAATTCTTGCTAAAATTGCTAAGATTTTGACTGTTGTGTATAGTTTAGATTTTTAGGTACTTATCTATTTATGTTCAGAAGTATTGTTTTATTGTATTTATTTATTTATATATTTTGTCTCTGAAACTACAGACTAATTAACAATTATATAATTGCTTAAATTAGGGCATCAGAATATCACATCGGCAGATGCTGATATTTGGTTAAATTCGCAAATAGCCTTTCGAGTACGCGCATTACGAGCATAATTCGTGCTAGCATTACTTGTATAGAAAGGCAACTAAGTACGAAGATACTTCCGCGGGACATTAAAATGTATTCTTTCTAAAAGTGACTGACAGTCATAAACTCCTTGTACAATATAATGCAAAAAATAAAAGTTAAAGATAATATTGACCTACTTTCTACGAGAGATTTTAAATTGAGCAGCGCTAAATGTGCACCATACGAAGGTATAGCATCCGAGAAACCCAATGAACGTGAGGCAAATTTTAATTGGGACTATCGACGGTGCTTAGGGTTCATATGTCTCAGGAGAGAGAATCTGAATGCAGGTACCTGTAGTGTTTTCGGACATAAATGCGGCTCTACCCATATACATACATATATATATATACATATACATTTGTGGTCCCAGGGTAGAATTTGCCGAAGTGGAGGATTGCTATAGTATTAGTGGAAGCGTGCCCCACATACCATTGGTGCGACGGCACCTCTGAGATGGTTCTGACATTTTGACTTAAACCTCCTTCCAAAAAAAAAAACGGTTAACATAAGAAAAAAAAACGACAGCCAAAATTGCATAAGCAGTTATCGCGTCAATCAGGAAGAAGATTATTCCGTAGAAAAATAATTAGAATAATGTTTTTGGTTAGACTACTCACATGATAGATTTCTACCCCATCCTTTCTGATATAATAAAACAATAATACCCGCATTCCGATTTCTTCGTCCAGACCTTGCCAAAATAAAACTTTTGTAACTAACAGACTCTTTAAAACACAATTAAATCGGGCTAACGATGACATATATAGCCTCAAGAAATTTATAAGGGTTACTGGGTGACTAAATTAGAGACACCTATCCCGCATCCACCAACAAAAAACCCATAAATTTAAATTCCTAAATAAGTATTCTTGTTACCAACTTTTTGCCATACGCCTCACCTCACTGTCCATGTCGCTACTTTCAAAATCCCATTAGCAATATTAGTCAGCCAATGGTCACAAAAGAATACTTAGGCGCTCCGGAGAGAAAGTGAGAAATGTCAAGGAAAAAAATTAATTCATAAGAAAAGTGAATGTGGGTACAGGTAGGAACAAATAAAAAGAAAAGAAAAGATGTACACTAACACACAAAAATCAACAATAACCATAACTACACTCTGCGTCCCACTTGATGACCTGTACCTTTTTGTATTTTTTTATACTTTTTTTCTCTTTTTGCCTTTTCTTGCGCACTTCGTTTTTACACAATTTTCGATAAATATTTTATTAATCACAGCTTGAAATGTGGCATTCAACCATAATATTACAAATTTTCCTGCGTCCGCTGCCGCAATACAGGGAACCTTCCAACGGGAGTCTAGATAAATGGAAGTTTGCTGTGGCTTAGGTTGCGGTTGCCTTAATGCCTTCGTTGGTCACTTTCACCACATTTTTTTTAGGTTAACTACGGGGCATATTTTGTACTTATCGCCTTTTGTGCCGTGTGCGGTGTGCGAATTGATGTGGTGTTAAGGAGCGGGTGAGTTACTAGCCCTTGAAGTTGACATGGTTTCGGGTGGGCTGCTCGAAAATGCTCTCCTTTGTTTTCGCACTACATAAATTATCCGTGTTTTTATCTCATTATAAAGTCGCTAGCGCTAACAAAAAAGCATCCACAGGTACATAAATGTAAATAAGGAAACAAGAACAGCTGAGAAGTAGTGAAATAGTGAGCCAGTAGGGAAAAGCTGAACTGAGTACGGAACAAACTTTCAGTTCAGCATGAATACTAACTCTTTCAGAAAATGTGGAAAACTTCGCTGTAACGACTTTGAGAGTTGACTTCGAGTCAAACCGATTCGTTTTGAACTACTCTCGGATACACTTTTTGGGTGTTTGGCCGAGCTGCTCCTCCTATTTGCGTGGCGCGCGTCTTGATGTTGCTGCTCAAATGCAGAGATCTACAGTTTTAAGCCGACTCCAAACGGCAGATATGAGGGGATTTTTCATGGGAGAAATACACTCGGAAGGTTGCCATTGCTTGTCAAGAGGCGACCGCTATTAGAATACACTCTTTTTCTATCACTTTGGTGTTTCATGCATCGAGATTCGAACCTACACCCTCCCGAATGGTAGTCATGCACCAACTCATTCGGTTACGGCGTCCCTCGGATAGGGTGGGACAGGATAAATGATTGGCCTGGCGAGGGGCCCACTTGAACAAATCATCAAAATTCGAACGTCGTGATACCATAAAATCTGAGAACAGAAGGAATAGAACCAAACTGGTGGAACAGGGAAGAAGGTGTTTTAGAGAATGACGACCAACAGTGGCTACTTACGTTCGTCTTAACCGCTTCAAGCTACTGATGAATTTCACTAGGTGTGTGAAATTTAAACTCGCACTATCCATGGGTGTAGCAAAAACGTGAGAGCCCCAATGTCGAAATCTTTGCCTGCAGAAAGAATTTGAAGCAATATCAAGTCTCATCGCCTGGGCACCTGACGTACAATGCCTCGTAAGGATACCTACCAAATTCGAGAGCTGTGGCTTTTCTAGCATTAGAAGTTCCCTCGAGCGCCCCCGATCTACCCGTTTTCCCACTAACCCAGCGTTCGCTAAGTTGACGCGAGGCCCATCTTTCCATCAGTAGGCTACAGACTCTGAAGGGAGCCCCAATCTCCTCGTTTTGCGATGTAACCGTCTCCAAGGTCCCCTGTCTGAACTATCCTATTTGAAGTTGGCTTTGCGTTCGTATTTTATATTTCATAAATTCTAGTATTTGGTCTTTTTTTCGTATCGGACGTCTTTTTTTTTGTATCAAGCCACCAAAAAGTCGTTAAAGCGTTAGTTTAAACGGGCAACTCAAACTACAAAATTCAGTATATTGCAAAAAAAATTCTTAATTTCTCATTTTAATACACTTTCCATTTTTTTTGTCGGTTCAAAATGCCTTCACACTTACAGCGAACGTCGTCTACTGCGTGGAATGGTGTGGCCACGAAAATAATCCCTCTTCTCCTTCTGAGGAGACATACTTCCCGGGACTACTTTCTGCATTACTTCGGGAGGGCCCAGAATGGCGTCAATGAAGTGGACCAGTTTCATTCACCCACGTCTGGGTCAATCATATTTGTTGCCAGCTTTCATGCTATACACTCGCCTTCTTCTGCCTCTTACTGTGCGGCTTCGCTTTGTTGCACTGTGTCGAGGTCTATCATTTTTTCGTCCACGTCCACGATGTATCTCTTTACCGCGTTCCAGCTATCCTCGCGTTCGAGCATTTTCCTGATTATATTGTTCGGCTTCCCCAGAGCATCTTTTTCCGCGAGCCATCTGTGACAACTAGAAAATGTGGGTTCAGCGTCATCGCTCCGCGATTCGCAGTAGATGCACTTACCTTGACCATGTGGTGTAGGCATCTCTGGAAGTACCCGTGACCCGAGAGGAACTGAGTTAAGAAGTAATTGACTTCCCCGAAGTTTTTTGTACCCATGTGCCTATTAATGAAATAAGTTTCACCGTCTACCTGCTAATCGGTTCAGTGTCCCATCGGCTTTGCCACCGCAGCATGGTTTGGCATCGCCGTTTCGCGACACCAGAGATGTTGTGTTTCTTCTTAGAATTCCCACGCATCCATTCGTTCCCGGACCATGAGATCGGGTATCTCTCCGCTGATTACAAAGACTGCAGCGCCAGAGACAGTGCGGTAGGCTGGCGTAACTCTGAGTGCCGCTGTTCATTTCGCAACCTTCAGTCCTTTGCGCATGGCTTTGCTCAGCTCAGCACAATTCCTCATACTTCGCTGCCGTACAGGAGAATTGAGTTTGTAGCCGTCATGATTAGCCTTCTTTTGCTCTCTGTTGGCCCACCGATGTTTGCCATTAATCTACTTAGCATTCCCCTGACCTTTGCTGCTTTGGTAGCCGCATGTCTTATCTGCGCCCAGAAAGTAAGCCTGCAGTCAGGTTGAATATCCCGTGTATCCCACTAGATATGTATCTTTTGTCACATCTATGCTCAAGACCTCGTCGTAGCTCAGATTCTAGAGATCGAAGTCGAGAATAGATCCTTGACTTGCGCTAGATGTTATCGTTTTTGTTTACTGGCTATCTGGTGTGTCGTATAACCGTGAATCACGTTCCAAAAGGTTACAAAAACGTAGGTTACGATTCTTAATCCTATTATTTCCTAAAGCGGGCTTAATTTTTGCTCCACGCATACTTCCAAAATACAACATTGCGCTATAGTTGGGTGTACCAAATGGCGCTATCACAACGTAGCGCTTCCAACCCTGTTAGTTATTGCATTATGGGATTAACTTAGGCATCTTTTTCGAAGCCTTGTCGGGAAAAAACTTCAGCCATTCCTTGAGTAACTTTGATCATTTAAGGATGTATGCAGGTGAAGAACTCCAAGCAAAATTCACCAAAATGTAGATTGACAAGGATGATTGATTACCACGTTTGGCCTTTAGCTATGGGGAAAAACGAAATTGAGCGAGTAAACTTCGGCTGCCACGTCACCCGATGCTCCGAAGCAGCATTCTGACCAAGGATGATAGATTTACCAGGTTTGCTCATTAATTATGGTGGAAAAGAAAGTTGGGAGGGGAATTTCGCTTGCCACAAAGAATGAAAGATTACTGGGCTTGGCCAATAACTATGGTGAGAAACAAAGTTGTGAAGAGAATGGGAGTTGAAAGGGAATTCGCAAGCCGAATTCTGCACGATCATATCAAACAAATTTACACTCTCGTCCGTTAAGTCGTTGTTCAGATGGCAACGAAACAATATGACCAAAGACTGTGTTGATTTTTTTCGTATATCACCAACACAATCTCAGTTGTTTCGTAAACCAACCGCTCTTATGATTCCGGTTACGTCAGCCAATCAGCTGATTCTTTCAGATGCGGATGAGAGCCGCTTAACGGTCTGATATTGGCCACACTTTTTGAACTTTTTTCAGCACGATTCATTAATATATTCGCTATTTCAAGAAACGGTATTGAGCCGACTGGCTGGTTTGGCTAATTTTAAACTGTAGCTGCGATATTTTTTTGTATACTTTGAGCAGAGCGTTGTCCCACTGGTACAGTGAATACGTTGATTCGTTCGAAATAACTTTAAAAGTTCCTCATTTTGCTGAACTTTGCCATCATAAAGTTTAAATCTTGCGTGATGTCAATTTAAGATCAAAAACTTAAGTGTCCGTTCGTGTTGAAATGTAAAAGCTTTTCAAAATCGTTTGCGAAAAACCATTGTAAATTTCATATTTTATTCTAAAGCGTGGTTAAAAATCAAGGGCCGATGTTGAATGTGAATCACACCTAAGCATTAAGTTTCTTTCTGCATTCCATTTGATATTTTTCAATTTCAGACTAATTCAATTTTGACCTTGCGAAGATACATAATCGAGCTACGCGTTAAAGTTATTCAGTCTTATTATGAAAACGGGCATTCAAATCAAAATCAATTTTCGAAGAAAATCATCTTCAGTGATGAGGCACATTTTCACCTCAGTGGATTCGTCAATAAGCAGAATTGCCCCATTTTGGGCGAATGATAATCCAAGAGTGATGGCCGAAAAACCAATGCACCCACAAAGAGTGACTGTTTGGTGGGGTTTATGGGCCGGCGGCAGCATTGGGCCGTATTTTTTCCAAAATGAGGCCGGTCAGGCAGTTACTGTGAATAGTGTTCGCTATCGTGAGATGATAACGAACTTTTTATGGCCCGAATTGGAAGATATGGATGTGGACGATATGTGGTTTCAACAGGACGGTGCCACTTGTCACACAGCCAACGAAACAATGGCTCTTTTGCGCGAAAAATTTGAGGGCCGAATAATCTCACGTCGCGGCGATGTCAATTGGCCGCCAAGATCATGTGATTTGACACCGTTGGACTTCTTTCTTTGGGGTTATTTGAAAGAAAAGATGTATGTCGATAAGCCAGCAACAATTGAAGAGTTAAAGGATGAGATAATTCGGCACATTAACGGCATAGAACCTCAATTATGATATTTTGTTCTATACGTAATTGAGCTATACTAGTATTATCATAATAAAGAGAAATGATAATAATTTGCTAAAAAAATTTTATTTCATTCAAAATCAGCACCGGCCCTTGAAACTTAACCACTTTACTAAAATTAAATGGGCTATATATACAACTGCATATCTTGAAGTTTCCTAGAGATTCTGATTAAAAAGTTGAAAATCGTGAAGGCAGTATTTTTCAATTTATTATTTTTTTTTTCAATTCGTATAAAGCAAGGGGCTTTCAGTTACATTTTTTTTTGTTGTAGAATGCACTTTACTTTTATAAAAGCATACAATTATGAAATTGTATAGAAAAAGTTAAAACTTGTTAACTCGTCCTGCTCCTATTAATTTGAACACAGCTGTATGCTGTCATACATATAGAGTACTACTTAGCGCCATTTAGGAAGAAGAAGAAGTAGATGTAGAAGTAATAGAAGTAAATACTTTTGTGTGAGCTGGCGCATTGTTGATGCTTTCGACGAAGGAGTCGAGCTACTAGAAAGCATGACTGAAAACTTTGGTAATAATATTACCAATACTCTACTTCACTGCTCTCCCCTCCCCTTCATACTCCCTGCAAACAACATTCGCACTGTTTTTCCAATTTTTTTTCTACTTTTCTCGCCCTCAAATTGCGGACGGATGACCCCAATACCGGTTGCCATTATTGTGGGTTGCCTGTGCGGCATGACGGTTGGTTTGTAATTATTGTCGTTGTTGTAGTTGCTGTTGCTCAGGTTGCATTTGAATCAAGAAAAGTTTAAAATGAAGTTGGTTGGTTATGCTTGAGGTTGTCGTTAACAGCGCGTAACATTGACTTTGAGTTGATGTTAGAACACAGTTAGCAGAGTAGCTCGTAGCTTCAAACCTAACAACACTTTTCGTTATCTCTTCTCTGCGGCGCATACTTTTATAAATGCTTTTATAGTAAATCTTATTAAAACACGCGGCAGAGTTTGGTTAGCTGGAGAGATGCGTTCTTCGGTATGAAGTGCGGAAAATTGTGCCATAAGAATGTTAACATTTTCAATACAGAAGCAAGCGTTGAAGCAGTTTTCGGTGGGTGTAGTAGGTGAGTAGATGTAGTAGAAGAGTGGATGTCAATGAAACTACGCGTTGCTTTTTGCATTCGGAGAAATGTTGGTGCTCGCCAAATATACCAGTGAATTTCCAAGTGAAAGATTTCTCTTTAACTGCGTTTGAAAGTTGTGTGCTGCATGATTTAAATATGAGTTGATTTGCGTTTGTAGGCAGGGAACTGGCATGAATTTTCATTATATGAAAGGAGGTGTATTACACTATCAACAATGAAAATGATCAAAAATCAACGGAAATTCTGAGACACTTCAAGTTTGCGCTGTATGTTATACCAAGCAGATTTTTATTTAAGCAGATATTTATTTAAGCAGATTTTTTATTGTACCCGTTCATTTAAAATCCAACTAAAAGACAAAAATTTCATACAAAATGGAAAATGCAAAATACATATGGAAAGACAAGGATGATAGACACCAGGTTTGCTCGTTAGGTATGGTGAAAAAAAATTTTCAGGGAAGCTTTGGGTTCTACGCCATTCGTTTCGTGCTTCACAAAATTTAGCTTTAGCTTAGTGAAACACAAAACGAATGACGTCGGCATATCTGTCGAGTTCGCTCAGAGTCGAATAACGGTCTGCTAGGCACATTCACCTCTAAAAATCGTTTCACCATGATGAAAAGGCGATTTTATCGACGTCAGTATGGGAACGAGGTTTTACGAGTAAGAACAGCAGGGATTATGGAAGGAAGGAAAGTAAGTCAATATTCTTAATTTTTACTCCCGCTCCCAATAGCAAAATACGCAAATTCTTATCAATTTTGTAACACATTTTTTTAAAACTACTAAGCACAAATTTTATTTAGTATTTTTATAGTTACCACCGAGTACTTATTTCTTGGAAAGTTATGCCTGTTTTTACATACCTGAAAATAAATAAAAAACATATAATTAGTATTTATTTATTTTACAGTTAATGCATAGCTTCTCACTCCTATTTAAACATTTATTTTTTAATATTAAGAAGTTTATTTTATTATTTTTCCATAACTAAAAAATCATGCAAAAAAATCCTTAGGGTGGTCCAAAAGTACACAGGAAAATCAACTTTTAGGAATTTTGATGTGCCCACTCTTCAGAATTATAAAAATTAGGGAAAGAGAGTCAACGCCGATGTATTTATTGGTTATAGAAAAAATAGTTAACCCTCCGTTGTACACCACTTTTTAAGCCTTCGGTTGCACGATCAAATGCGCAATCAAATATAAGCATCGCAGGTATGTTTAAGGTCACTCCATAAGTTTGTGCGTATTTTACCGATAATTTCAGTTTTGTACGACTTTTGCATACAAAAAATTATTCGCGGAATATAACGGAACTATTTATATTTTCTTTGATATGTTTATTGAGCATTCAACAAGTGATTTTAATAGCGGATAGAAGCACGTGTTGTTAAAAAATAAAATGGAATTGGATGATGACTGGCCAACCCAGTTGACTTAGGTTTATCCGCAAAATTGAAACTCGAAATTAGATTAAACGACAATTCTTTATTTCAAAAAACGTAAAAATATTTAGACCCGAGGCAAAAAAGGGCGATGCTTAATTGCTTAATTAAATTACTTAACGATGCCGGGGGAGCCGTGATGGCAAACGAAAACGAAAACTGTATAAACTGTATCAAAAGGTGCGTAGGCTGGTCCTTTTATAATGGTTTTGGGGACCGCTATCCCTTTATCGATGCTAGGTGAAGGGGAGATCATGCGAAGACGATGCGACGTGGGCTTTATGTATTTTTTCGGTATACATATGTATCGATGTGCATGCATGTTGTTGGCAATGCAGATGTACTAAAATCTGCACAACGAAATGATGAGTTAGTGATAACAACAAAATGTAGAGTAGCGAAGTGCGAAGTGAACGATGAAATGATGAGTAAGCGATGACAACAATGTGTAAAGCAGCGAAGAGCGAAGTGAACGATGAAATGACATGTGAGCGATAGAGAAGTGAAAGGAATAGGGTGAGCCCAAAATTGTGGGTGATGCGAAAATAGCGTTAGGGTGAGCCCAAATTGTGGGTGATGCGAAACTAAACCTTAAACCCTTAACATCCTCCCCCGGTTGGAGTTAACTACTCCAAAATAATCAGCAAATTATACTGGTAATTTGCAAATCTTTGATATGGCTCGTGTTTGTAGACCATTTCTGGTTTTTACTACTACTACACGAACACGACCATCGTCGCCTGGCTTGACTTCAGTGATGCGACCTGTTGTCCACTTAAGTGGAGGTGTATTTTCCTCCTTTATTAAGACCATGTCATTCGTTTGTAAATTTTGAGATTCCGTTTTCCATTTTGTTCGCTGTTGTAAATTTTTAAGATACTCGGAGTGCCATCTTTCCCAAAAATTTTGGTGTATTTGCTGGACTATTTGGTAGCGCTTCAGTAAGTTGTCATTACGGCCCAAAGAGTTCGAGTCTGGAATTGTTGTCAGAGGCCGTCCTATTAAAAAATGAGCCGGTGTTAATGGGCGCATGTCATTAGCATCTGTCGACATCGGTGTAAGTGGACGGCTGTTGATTATTGCCTCGGATTGACAACAAACAGTTTGAAGCTCATCCAACGTTAGGGTAGTGGTTCCGATAGCACGACGAAGAAAGTACTTTGCTAATTTAACTGCACTTTCCCAGAGTCCACCAAAGTGTGGAGACCTGGGAGGTATGAACTGCCACTCGATTCCATTCTCCAGGCATGTACGTTGAACCTCTTCTACATGTTCCTTGGTAACGAAAGCGGACAAAAGCTGGCGTAGTTCTCGATTGGCACCCACAAAATTGGTAGCATTGTCGGACACCATTTTGCGAATTTTCCCCCGTCGAGCTATAAATCTCTTTAAGGTACCTATAAATGCTTGTGTGGACAAATTGGGTACAACTTCTAAATGGACTGCCTTAGTTACAAAACAAATAAATACTGCAATATAAGACTTAATTGGTGAACGGCCGCGAATCCGTTGAGTTATAAGAACAGGTCCACAATAATCCACTCCTGTCACTTCGAACGGGTAAGTTTGCTGGACTCGATCGGCTGGAAGATGCCCCATAATTTGCTCAGCAATAATTGGGTTACTGCGGTAGCATAATACGCAATCGTGAATTACCCTTCTTATAACATGGCGTGCGTTTGTTATCCAGAACTTGTCTCTCAAAATGTTTTGAAGCGTTTGGACTCCGGCGTGCAAGTGATGATGATGAAAATGTCGAATTAATGTATTTACAAATGCGTGTGATGATGGAAGTAGAATTGGATGTTTACTGTTAAAAGGCAATAATGAATTTTTAAGTCGCCCTCCAACTCTGAGTAAGTTCTTATGCAAGAATGGCGACAATGAAATTAGCTTTGAGTTGCGATGTTGTTCTCCAATCTCAATGGCGTGGATGTCTTCTGAAAATGAAATATATTGAATGTGTCTGCATATTAATTCTAATGCTTCATCCATTTCAGGTGCCGATATGTTGATGCACTCATTAACTGATGACTGCTTTCGACATCCACGAATAAATCGACTTACATAAGCAAAAATTCTCAGCAATTTCATGTAGCTATTAACATACTTGTGTTTACTAATGAAGTCAGACGTTGGAATAGCAATTAATGCAGTTCTTTGAAGCCGCTGTTCTGGTAATTCGTTTTGTGATACATGCACTGCTAAAGGCCAATAATCACAGCTCTGTTGAATAAATTCTGGTCCATGCCACCAAAGAGTATTTCGTAAAAGTTCGCTGGCACATGCTCCACGTGATACAATGTCAGCTGGATTCTGGTCTGTTGGTACGTGATTCCAGGAAAAGGTTTTCGTTAATTGCTGTATTTTTGCTACCCTGTTGGCCACGAAAACGTTCCATCTCGACTGTTCACCTGCTATCCAAGCAAGCGTAATTGTGCTATCTGACCAGTAGTATACATTTGCGCCAGGAAGATTGAGTATGTTGTTAACTGCTGACATCAGTTCTGCGGCCATTAGGGCTGCACAAAGTTCTAGCCTAGGTAATGTAATCTCTTTCGTTGGTGCCACTCGAGATTTAGCACAGAGTAGTGACGAATGCTCACCATATGCATCACTCCATGCTGCATACACACATGCCCCATATGCCTTAGTGCTTGCATCTGCAAATGCGTGAAGTTTAGTATCGATATCAATATTAGCATACCTGGGTATTTTTAATGTTTGTAAAAGCGGTAATTGTTTATTGAATAGCTCCCAATGAACCTTGATCCCGGGTGGGACCTCCTCATCCCATGGCGACTTCAGCTTCCACAGTTGTTGCATCAAAATTTTGCATGTTACAATCAAAGGATTGAGGAGACCTATCGGATCAAAAAAACTTGCCAATTTTGATAGAATTGAACGCTTTGTAGTTTTAACGCTATTATCCGCTACCAAATGAAATAGAAAGCAATCCTCAACTGGTGACCATTTTAACCCTAACGTTTTTACAAACTCAGTGTCATGGAAACGAATTGTCTCTTCTTTGTCTTCTGGTGAAATATCGGCAACAATTTCGGATGCGTTCGATGCAAATTTTCGTAAAGGAAACCCTGCGCAATTCAGTAAGTTTATAGTTTGATTTTTGATTTCGATGACCTCGCCGATACTAGCTGCGCCACTTATTAAATTGTCTACATAGAAGTCGCTTAGTGTTACCTTTGATCCGATTGGGTAAGTTTTCGCTTCATCAATTGCCAGCTGTTGTAGACATTTTACAGCAAGGTACGGTGCGCAACTAGTACCATAAGTAACTGTTTGTAGCTGATATGTGGTAAGTGGTTGTTGAGAGGTAGGGCGCCAGAGAATGCATTGCCATTGGGTATCTCGTTCGTCGACCCAGATTTGCCTATACATTTTGGCAATGTCAGCCATAATGACATATTTGTGTCTTCTGAATCGTGTCAAAATTGTGAATATCGTATCTTGTAGCTGGGGACCAACTCTCAACATATCGTTTAGGCAATATCCATTTGAGGTTTTGCAGGAGGCGTCAAAGACTACCCGCAGCTTAGTAGTCGAGCTATCAAGTTTTGTGACCCCGTGGTGGGGAATATAGTTTAGGCGATTTCTTGGTGAATATTCTAAATTAACTGGAATCATATGCTTCATATTGATATATTCTTCCATGAATTCATTGTAATCTCTGCGAAGGTTTGAGTTCTGATTCAGTTTGGATTCCAACGAAAACATTCTTTTGCCTGCGGTTTCTTCTGAAGCACCCAGGTGATGCGGTTCTTCACGAAATGGAAGGCGAACAATGAACTTATTGGTAACGGGACATCTGTGAGTAGTAGAGCTGAAATAGGATTCACATTCGAGCTCATCCGATGATAGAGTGGACGATGACGATGCTGGAATGTCTTCGATTGTCCAAAACCTTTCCAGAAGCTTATCTAAAATGGACTCTGATGTGACTGATGTGAATGCTTTGTATGGAGGTGATGGATCAGCTGCTGATGTTACGTGCGCAGGAATCGCACCTGCAACCACCCAACCAAATTTGGTATTTTGTATTACTGGACCATTGAGACGTATTTGGCCCTTACTAAGTATCTCAAAAAATAGTCCTGCTCCAATGAGTATGTCAATCTGTCCTGGTATGTTGAATGTCGGATCAGCAATGGAAATGGTATCTGGTATCGAAATGGTTGACTGATCGATGCGACGACTAGGTTGACATGACGTAATTGATGGTATGATTAGTGCATCAATGGTAGCACTATACTCTTCGGTTAGAGATTTAATCGTTATGCAACATAAATGTTGCGCCTTTGCTCTCCTTTGACCTATTCCACTGACGTCGATATCTACGCCCTTTCGAGTTACTCTTAAATGTTGTGCCAATTTCTCCGTGATGAAATGCAGTTGAGATCCGGAATCTAGCAGAGCGCGAGCTCGGATGCTCACTCCCCGAGAATTAAAAACATGAATAATTGCTGTTCCAAGAATAACTTCTGATTGATCGAGACTCACCTTAAGAGCAGATGATGAGAGCAAACCTGCTCTTGGTGATATGTTGGTAATGGCTGAATCATTTCGATGTAATAGTGTATGATGTTTTACATTGCAGTGTTTACAGCGATGGACTGAAGGACAATCATTCGATTTATGACCTGATCCAAGGCAATTCAGGCACAAGTTCAGTCCTTTCACACAGTTATATCTTGCAAGTGGATCCATGGCACGGAACGTGTCGCATTTGAAGGCATTATGATGGGGAACCGCATTGCAAAATTCACACTTTGCTTGTTTGGTACTCACCATGGCCCATTTTTCGTCACGTTTGTTGTGCCTATGTGTTGTTAGCTGAGTTCTTGGTACGAGTGTTTTAGGCTGCCCGGCTTCCAAAATATCTGCAATTTGACAACGACGTTCTAAGAATTTTGCTAAGTCCTCCCAAGTGGGCAGATGAAAACTCATGGCAGTTGATCGCTGATCAAACAAGTGGGTAACCTCTTCCTCCCACTTGGCCTTCGTGTCTGTGTTGAGCTTTGAGGATACCAGATGCAAGAGTATGCCATCTGACACTTGCTGATTTGAAGCTAGTGATTGCACAGCTCGTAAGTTGGTATTGACGACGTCTATGAACGCCCTCATCGATGATGCATTCGGCCTTGTTTCTCCCTGTACTTCGAAAATATGTTGGATATGAGCTTGGAAAATTAGCCGCTTGTTTCCATATCTAGACCGTAGCAGATCCAACGCCTTGATGTAATTTTCATCGGTCACCTCAAACGATTGTATGAGGCTAGCTGCTGAGTCGACGAGACATGATCGGAGGTACTGAAACTTCTCGATGTTTGCTAATTGGTTGTTGTTGTGAACGAGCGCTAAAAACATGTTGTAAAAATCCATCCAATTTCGATGATGACCATTGAATTTCGTAAGTTGAAGTTTCGGAAGGTTGACTCGATGTGACGGAGATGCAATCGCTGTGCTGTTGAATATAGTTTCTCGGCGTGCGGGGTTAAGCACATTTATGCGCTGCACTATTATTGCCTTCGCTGCACAAAAGGATTCATCGAATGTATCCCGATGTGGTTGATTGAGTTCTTCATCGTTCATTAGCTCCAATTCTGATTGTAGATGGTGAAATGATTCGTACTGACGTTCCAGTACCGACAATTTTGCCTCGAGCTCGTGCACGGAAATACTGCTAAGATGCGGAAGTATGCGTTCGATGTTGATTCTGTCCAGAATTTGTTGACGCTGTTTGACCTTGATGCGGTACTCATTTTGCGTTTTCAAATGAGCAGACGCATCATTACCCTGAGACCACACGGATTGGGAAGTTCGTGGTGTTCCCGCCTCATGATGCACCGAATCGCTTTCTCTAAAGGGGGTTGTTGATGGTGGTGACGTATCCGCAGGAATATTGTGAGGCTCCATTTCCAATACTTGTATGTGATGATTAAAACTTAAGTCAATTGGTTGACAACGATGGCGATGGCTAGCTCTTCAAATCCGGCTCGAAGGACCAATTTTATGGATGATGACTGGCCAACCCAGTTGACTTAGGTTTATCCGCAAAATTGAAACTCGAAATTAGATTAAACGACAATTCTTTATTTCAAAAAACGTAAAAATATTTAGACCCGAGGCAAAAAAGGGCGATGCTTAATTGCTTAATTAAATTACTTAACGATGCCGGGGGAGCCGTGATGGCAAACGAAAACGAAAACTGTATAAACTGTATCAAAAGGTGCGTAGGCTGGTCCTTTTATAATGGTTTTGGGGACCGCTATCCCTTTATCGATGCTAGGTGAAGGGGAGATCATGCGAAGACGATGCGACGTGGGCTTTATGTATTTTTTCGGTATACATATGTATCGATGTGCATGCATGTTGTTGGCAATGCAGATGTACTAAAATCTGCACAACGAAATGATGAGTTAGTGATAACAACAAAATGTAGAGTTGCGAAGAGCGAAGTGAACGATGAAATGATGAGTAAGCGATAACAACAATGTGTAAAGCAGCGAAGAGCGAAGTGAACGATGAAATGACATGTGAGCGATAGAGAAGTGAAAGGAATAGGGTGAGCCCAAAATTGTGGGTGATGCGAAAATAGCGTTAGGGTGAGCCCAAATTGTGGGTGATGCGAAACTAAACCTTAAACCCTTAACAGGAATCTTCGAACGCATACGACTCTTAGTCACATTTTGTATTTTTTTTATAAAAGTGGTAAAAATGCAACAACTGCTGCTGCAGAAATAAACACTGTTCACGGAGAGGATACCGCGAGTGTAAGGACTGCGCAAACGTCGTTTTCAAAATTCCGAAGTGGCAACTGCGACGTGGAGGATGCCCCGCGCGCTGGTCGTCCTGAAGTTTTTAACTCCGACGACGTCTTGCTCGAACTCGTGGAAGCTGAGCCAAATTTGACAGTCGATATGATAGCTCAGAGGTTAAAATCATCGCATGGAACAGTTCACAGGCACCTGGTTCAGTTGGGAAAGGTTTCAAAGCTGGGAAAATGGGTGCCGCATAGACTTTCCGTCGCCAACCTTCAGCAGAGAGTGAATGTGTGTTCTCAGCTGCTGCAACGGCTTGAAAATGAAAGTTTTTTTAACCGTATCGTTACTGGTGATGAAAAATGAGTCCTTTACAATAATCCTGTTCGCAAACGCCAATGGTTAGATAAAGATGAAACACCAGAACCGAACCCTAGAGATGGCCTTCACCACAAGAAGATTCTCCTGTCTATTTGGTGGGATATGGTCGGTATTGTTTATTATGAACTTCTGGAACCAAACCAGACGATAACTGCTGATTATTATTCCCATCAGCTATCAAACCTGAATGAGGCACTTAACAAAAATCGACCATCTTTAGTGAATAGACGCAAAGTTTTGTTTCACCACGACAACGCAAGACCTCATACCGCAAGGCAAACATTAGGGAAGCTGAACGAGCTCGGATGGGAGCTAATGCCGCATCCACAATACTCTCCGGATATTGCACCTTGTGATTATCACCTTTACCGTGGACTTCAATCCCATATGAGTAAGAAGAACTACTCCTCAAAAGAAACTATAAAAAGCGATATCGAAGCGTATTTTGGCTTCAAGGGCAGACAATTTTTTGAGCAGGGAATTAAAAATTTGCCTAAACGTTGGGAAGACATTATGAATAATGAAAGAAAATATATTATTGATTAATAAATACTTTAAACATCTTCTTTATTAATTTTAAAACCACCTTTAAACAACGCACGAACTTATGGACTGACCTGATATTTAAAATTTCTTACCATTCTTATTGGTTTTGGCATGCACTGAGCTACCTACAGAAGAAAAAATATTCGCTGAAAATATTTCGGTTTGTAAAGAAAAACATTTTTTGTTCGTGTTTTTTTTTTTTTGTTCTTTATTTCGACTCATTTCGAAGAAGGTTGAAGAAACAAAATGCGATAGGAGTAAAATGTATGATGAAATATGAAATGATCTTTATTATTATGGGTTCGGGGGAAGGCAAGCAAAACATGTATGTACTATATATGAGACTTTTGAGTGCTGTTCACATACTGGATTCATGCATGCAGTACAATAAAAACGAGTTTTTCGACGAACTTTACCGCCCCCCTTGTAGACAAAGACGACAGTCTCTCATCGCTGGCGGTGTATCGGCACCGGATGGTTGAGTAACTACGATATTCACAGGAATATTTATTTTTTTGTTGAAAACTGAATCCATAACCAAACGAGTAGTAAATTGAGAAATAAAGTTTTGATTATTCATACGATTTTCGATGCTTGCAACGGCCAATGTACTCGATAAAGTCGTCAAAAAATTGCGCCTAGCATCACTTTTTCTAATAGTACGGGAGCTAGGGGTTATTTTGATCTCATCATTTCATGGCGACTGATTTTAACACTGAAGGCAGACGCCATCCAGTGGATGACGAAGCCAACCGTCACCTGGTCCAGTAGCGGTGGATACGTGCGTGGGATGCTGCGAAACGTGTCGCGTTCCTGGCTCCCGGACTATAAGCCCATCGACTTCCTTCCAAATACAAAACGCTGCCAATGCCATGACATCCAAAATGTTGCAAAAAAAAGCAAAGGTCCATCGACTTATTGGCCGTTTTGATGTGAAATGTGTGACCATTTGATCGCTACAACCGACGCCAGCTTTATAAAACATAACATAAAATAGCCGATGGATTTTTTGTCTCGCCTAAATAGTCTAAATATAGATTTATCATGAACAAGAAAAAAAAAGCAGGTAAAATAGTCAAAATGTATCATACCACATATGTTTCCAGCCATACCCGAGGTGTACAACCAAAGGAAAAACGAAAAAAAAAAGATTGACCTCGACACAGTGCAACAATGCGAAGCCGCATAGATAGGACACAAGAAGACGAGCCTATAGCATGAAAGCTGGCTACAAATATGGTGGACCCAGACGTGGGTAAATAGAATTGGTGCTTTATGGATGCCGTTCTGGGCCCTCCCGAAGTAATATAGAAAGCAGTTCCGGGTAGGGTGTCTCCCTAGAAGGAGAGCAGGGATCGTTTTAGTGGCCACACCGCGTGACGCAGTAGACGATGGTCGCTGCAAGTGCGAAGACATTTTGAACCCTACCTCATCCACCAAAAAAAAAAAAAGAAAAAAAAGGTGTAACTTTTTACATCTTTTTTTTTTCGTCCTGTTCGAGGATCCTGTGAAAATAGTTGTTTACATACATCGATAGAAAATTAAATTTTAGGGAGCTACCTAGAAGCACAAGTCGTAAGCTATAAAAGAAATATGTTAAATTTACGTCCAAAGGCGAAAAAGGTCTAGTCAGAACCAGGTGTACAACGGAGGGTTAATATGATTTTAAAAATAAGTGTGCATCAGAAGTTCATTTATTGTATGTTACTGAAGGGAAATATTAGTATTCTATCAAAAAAATATTTATTTTTAACGATTTCGAAACAATTTTACGTACAAATTTCCACATTCAATCATCCTGTAAATTTTCGGACCACCCTAATATGAATGGTTTAGTCAATTACCTTCTGCTCAAATATGAAGGAGACGTTATCAATAAAAAGGTCCGCGGATGACATATGGCAAAAATAAATTTTTTGTTTTTTGGTAGGACTGTTATAAGCTTACATGGCAAATTTCAGCGTGATATGTCACATAGTTTGTTTTCTGTGCTACTGTAAACAAGTCAAGCTCGAGTGTGTTCTTCGAATTTAACGATGGAAATTCAAGTTGAACAAAGAATTTGTTTGAAATTTTGATATTCCAACAAAATTTCGGCTTCAGACGCCTTAAAAATGTTACAGACAACCTATGGGGACTCTGCTCTATCGCGTGCACGTGTTTTCCAGTGGTACAAATCGTTCAAAGAGGGCCGTACATCGGTTGAAAACTTGCCTCATGAACGTCGTCCAGCAACATCAGTAAACGACGAAAACATCGGAAAAGTAAAGGAAATTGTGCTTGAAAATCGCAAAATCGGTTAACGCTGAATATTATTTAGACGTTTTAAAGCGTTTGCGCGAGAACATTCGTCTTAAAAGGAAGGAATTGTGGGACAACAAGTCAAGGTTCTTGCATCACGATAATGCACTGTGAGCTAGTGCATCACGTCTTGTTCGCGATTATTTGAACAAAAATAATGTTAATATCGTTCCGCAAGCACCGTATTCGCCTGATATGGCTCCATATGGCTTTTTCCTGTTTCCCAAGCTCAAGTTGCCGCTCCGTGGAAAACATTTTGAGACAATTGAAGTCATAAAAGAGCATTCGAAGAACACACTCGAGCTTGACTTGTTTACAGTAGCACAGAAAACAAACTATGTGACATATCACGCTGAAATTTGCCATGTAAGCTTATAACAGTCCTACCAAAAAACAAAAAATTTATTTTTGCCAAATGTCATCCACGGACCTTTTTATTGATAACGTCTCGTTCATATTTGGACAGAAGGTATAATAGAAAACTCCACAGTTAAGTGACAACAAGCTGCCATGCTTTTGTTTTCAAACAAAATATTTTATGATTTTTGTTACTCTTTAACTTTTCATGATGCATGCATTTGACAGATGCACGAGTATGTCGAAATGCCGCGTTATTTATTACATATTTATGTATAAATGAATGTATTTATGAATGTAAGTATACACATGCACGAAAAATTTTCAATAAATTTTGTGGACTTTAATAGGGAGGAAAATAGGCGTGTAGACTTTCGTTCATCACTGTAATATGCAACTGAACGTTTGTTGATGTGCCCTTTAAAATACAAAACTAGATTTACAGTGAAGCAGAGTGAGGGGAAATTAATTAAGGCAATATTTGTACAAAATAGTGGATTAGTGTCGGAAATAACAAATTTATATTTGGCGGAGTGAAATGAAAATGAAATATTGATTCATACTAAATGCTGGCCTATTTTTTATTTATTATTGCATGTAATTATTTATCAAAGTGCCATGCACATACGGAAGTATGTCAGATAAAAAGTATTTCACATATACATATATGTATATATAATTGGCGCGTACACCCTTTTTGGGTGTTTGGCCGAGCTCCTCCTCCTATTTGTTGTGTGCGTCTTGTTGTTGTTCCACAAATGGAGGGACCTACAATTTCAAGCCGATTCCGAAAGGCAGATATTTTTTAAGAGGAGCTTTTTCATGGACGAAATACACTCAGACGTTTGCCATTGCCTGCCGAGGGGCGACCACTTTTAAAAAAAACTTTTTTCTTTTTGGTCTTTCACCGAGATTCGAACCAACGTTCTCTCTGTGAATTCCGAATGGTAGTCACGCACCAACCCATTCGGCTACGGCGGCCGAATATTTAATAGCTGCTTAGCTGTTAAAAAATTTAATGTTATTCATTACCTCCTTGACCAAAAGAAGCAAAAAATTCCAATACGCTACTTACTTTTTATGTACGCCCTAATAAAGCAAAAGCAGATCTACTTAAGATACTCAAAGTGCCGTCATTCCATTTCTCAGTAGGTACGACTTCTTCAACTGAAGGATATTTGAATTCTTTATAAAACCTTTTCATTGGCTGCGATTATTTGCCATTTTTCGATGCAATGCAATTCGTAGCTAAGAAATTGAAATTTGAAAAAGTCGAGCTAAAAAGCACCGAAAATCACTCGAAAAACAATTACGCTAAAAAGTCCATTGTACTATATTTAAAGCTCTAGAAAGTAAAAGCATTGACTATCTAAGAGGAAAGGAAAGGAGTAACAGAAGTAAAAACAAAGGATAGAATAGAGACATAGAGGTAGCTAGACCTGTAAGAATTTACCAGATTCTTTGGAAAATTTGAAAAAATATTCTCCAGTTTGAGAGAACGAATATTCTCACTACAACGAAACCCAAAACTCGTAGGCGTTCTCTAGCAAAGGTCGGACAGTCACAGAGAAAATACTCAGTGCTATCCACCTCCTCTTAGCAAGACAGGCACATTGGATCCTCAATGATTACAATGGTGGTCACATGCTGACCGCATGGGTTGTGTCCTGTAATAATATCGACCATCAACCGAACGTCTTTCCAAGTTTTAGTTTGACAGTTTTCTGTTCGAATCTGTCTCAAAACACTTTGCAGATCTGCAACGTTCCAGGCCGGTTCATCGCTCTTTATGTAAATTGCATAAATAATTGCTGATCCAATTCATGATTCCTGCGGAACTGATTCCGATTATTGGCTCCGGTCCCTGTGGGGGAACTGCGGATTATCGGTTGGCCAATTCATCGCCAATTTCGTTTCCTTGAACACCGCAGTGTAATAGAACCCATATAAGTACAAGCCTGTTCTGTCTTGCGACAGAATTAAGCTTCTTCTTACGTTCTTGAACAATCTTTGAGGTTTACTTCGCGTCCTCCAGGGCCTTCAGTGCAGCCTGCCTGTCACTAAAGACTCCAATCTGTTTCCCGCTGCATTTTCTCTCAATTATCTATTCTGCTATTTTCCGAATGCCATTCTCCAGTTGCATTTCTCCCATAGGTATTTATTACTACCGTTTAAGTAGCATTTGGATCCAGAACCTATTTCATTCTTGGACCCATCCGTAAATAAAATATTCGTCAAATTTCTTTGAATGCACTCTGGATTACTCTGAATTTGTCATCAAATTTCCTCCCAATTGAAACATTGGGTATAAGGTCGTCCTTAGGCGCCAAAAATAATGGATACTGCTCAGATAGCAACTTAAAGGCTTCTGTGTGTTTCGAAGTTCCGTCTTCGTGCCAGAAATGATATTTATGGAGTCTACACATTGCTTTTATTGCTTCCTGTTGTATCTTAAGATCCAAGCTGAGCAAATAAAGCATATCATTTAGGGCATCGCCGGAGGTTGTACTCATGACACGCGTAATGTGGACTTAACCATAGTCCATGGCCACCAAACCACAGAGATATAAGTGATGATTGGTCTGATAAGTGCTGTGTATATCCACCAGGCCACAGCAGATTTCAGACCACAGGTTTTGCCAAAGGCTCTACGGCATTGTTTAAAGATCGTCAATGCGCGATCCACCTGCAGCGAAACTTATATCTTCCAAGTCAGTTTCTTATTTAAGATTACTCCTAGATATTTAACTTTCTCCGAGAGACTGATTGGCACACCTTTCAGTGATGCAAGACTAAGTCCATCCAATTTCCGTTTTCTCGAGAAGACTAAGGTAGTTTTGTACGGACTGATTGACATATTTTATCTCGTGTATCAGTCGTCGATTTTATCCAGAATTCTTTGCATTTTCATGCAAAGCCTTCTTATGGATTTATCCGATGTTTGCGTACAGATTTCGTCCCCCTATGTTTGGATATGAAATCCGTGTTCGTAAATTCGTAGCTACAGGGCTTCAATATTGTTAAAAGGATTACCGTAGATTAATATTTTCAAATCTAGAAAAGGAAAAGAAAGAAAATCTAGATAGAACTTTAAATAAGTTTGATAGAATAATAAGCTGGATTCCCGGTCATGCGGGAATCACTTTTATTGCCTTTAGTCTAAAGGAATGTCGTCCAAAAGATTAACTTTTCAAATTAATGGTGAAATAAATTTGGTTGGTGAATAAAAAGCATAAAGCACTTAAAATTCTTCGTCTGCTAATCGTGATGGTTCCAAAGTAGATAAGAGATAATTTTCTTTGAATTCAACACAAACAAGTTAGTCTTAGTTTGAGAAAAAGAAATATATTCCTTTCTCGGTGGATCGCTGTAGAGTATCTCGAAAAGTATCGATCAAAGAACTTAAAGTTTGCGCTCGTGGTCAGGATGACATTGCCTTTAAAAAATTCTTTTGTCGTTTTTTGTTTGTTCCATTCAGTTGTGAGTTACAGGGTGTTAACAATGGAAGTCAACAAAGAGAAAATTCGGTACATCTTACATTTTTTTCTTTCATTAAGGCGAAAATGCGAAAATGAAAACCGGGCCCCGGAAATTGTGAATGGTGTTTGGTTTCATCGAGTTCGTTAAGGCAGTTTTGATGTTAAAGATGTTGATAAAGTCACAGAAATAATCGAAGTTGACCTGGATATTAGTAGTCGTAGCATCGCCTAGGAGTTAAAAATCGACCATAAAACAATTTTACATCATTTGCGCAAAGCTGGATTCAAAAATAAGCTCGATGTCTGGGTGCTACACGAACTAACACAAAAAAAAAAAACACGATGGAGCGAATTTCCAGCTGCGAAGCCGTGGCCAAACGGAAAGAAATCAACCCATTTCGTAAACGGATGGCGACCCGGGATGAGAAATAGGTTACATATGATAATATAGTGTAAGAAGTGTGTTGAAGCCGCTCAAACAGTGGCCAAACCAGGACTAACTGCACCGTTTGAAGCTAGCGGTTGACAAGAAACTGCCAGAAGAGGACAACGCAAGGCCACACACGTCTATAGTGGCTCGCTAAAAGCATCGAGAGCTTGGCTGGGAGGTTTTAATGGATCTACCATACAGTCCGGACCTGGCATCAAGCGATTACCACCTTTTTCTCTCATTGCAAAACTTCTGAGTGAGAAGGAATTGGTATCAGGAGAAGATTGTTAAAGTTGATTACTAGAGTTTTTCGCCAATAAGAGCAAAGACTTCTATAGAGAGGCATTATGAAGCTACCTTTAAAATGGCAACAAAATCTTGCGTATTTAACCCAAATCGGACAATCAGAAGCATCTTAAATAAAGTTTTGAGTTTTACGCATAAATAATGAAGTTCTTTTTCCCCAGACTAATATTTTATATTATTTTTTTTAACGCCCTGTATTCGAAATATAAAATATTATAAGCAACATAGTCGCGGGTGCTGTTAGGTTGCTCGCTGTGCTAGTGAAAAGTGGGGGCGTATCACTGGCGAAATTTGGAAAATTGGAATTTTGTTTAATAAAGTTGAGCTTTACCATTCAATTAATGAAATAAGCAGATTGGAACCACAGCTGACGTCAGATGGTGCGACATGTAAAAATAGTTTTCACGAACTATGTGGAAATCACAAATATCTCCATTCAGCTGATAAACTTCACAAGCATTCAAAATATTTTTCTACTAAATATGTAAGTATGTGCCTGTATGTGTGTTTAGTAAATAGTTGTGAAAGCGATTCAAACTATTTTTGTACACACCCACACACACACACATGCACATCGTATCATGTATGCGTGACTCAACTTTTGACTGCAAATCAAAATTTTAATTTAGCTGGTAATTTTTTTCTAATTGGATTTAAGTTGAGTGCTTATAAAATTCCTATAAACAGCTGTGCATTAACAAATCTAATTACTTAACTGCATGTCAATTGAAAATTTGTGCAGCAGAGCGCAGTGATTGACAGCCAGAAATACTTGAATTTCAAAAAGCGAAAATCAATATTTTTAGTTCGTAATCAATTTATTTGTTAAGTGCCGAATTGTAAAACACTTAATTTACAAGTTTCGGTGAAGCACTGCTCTTGTGTTGAGTTCAAACCAACTTTCAAACATAGAAAAGTAAATAAAAGTTTTTGTAGTTCGATAATTTTGTAAATCCTTGCGTAAATGCAGGCTACGAATAAGCGTCATTACACCCACTCAGCTTTATGCGGCTCCCGTATGGGCGAAATCCTTGCGGTTTAAACCATATAGAAGACCACACGAGACCTTGTACAGACTTTGCGCACTGAGGGTGATAAGCGCATATAAAACCACCTCGGATGAAGCTGCAATAGTGACCAAAGGCACGACGGCCAGCGATAGATTCGTGGAAGAACGAGTGGGAGTGTACGTGCAAAGGAAGCAGTGCCACTCTAATATGAGCTGTGTTCAAAAAGTATCGCAAATTTTGTGTTTTTTCAAAAATTATTTATTTCTTTATTAATATCTATTTTGTCCCCTTCAAAGTAATCCCCGTGAGATATTATGCACTTGTTTCAACGTTTTTTCCAACCTGCAAAGCACTTCAAAAAATCATATTTTTTTTATATTTTTCAGCTCCTCCCTCGATGCCGTCTTTATCTCGTCAATCGTAGCGTAGCGCCGTCCTTTCATGGGTCTCTTCAGTTTCGGGAACAAGAAAAAGTCACAGGGGGCCAGATCTGGGGAATACAGTGGCTGTGGCTGTGGCATCATTAGTGCGTTGTTTTTGGCGAAAAAGTCGCGCACAAGCAACGCTGTGCGAGCAGGGGCGTTATGGCGATGCAAGAGCCAATTTTTGTTCTTCCACAAATCCGGGCGTTTCTGGCGGATTGCTTCACGCAATTGCAGGTAATATTCCTTATTGACCGTTTTACCCTGTGGCAAAAACTCATGATGCACAACGCCCCTGAAATTACCCCTGCGAAGAAAACGGTAAGCAAAACTTATACATTCAACCGAACTTAGCGCGCTTTTTTCGGTCTTGGTTCGTGCGTCAGCTTCCATTGAGATGATTGAGCTTTGGTTTCTACGTCATAACCATAAACCCACGATTCGTCACCAGTGAGGACCGTCTGGAGCAAATTTGGGTCGTCGCGGACAGAGTCCAACATCTCATTAGCAATGTTCATGCGATGCTGCTTTTGGTCGAAATTGCGCAGTTTGGGTACGAATTTTGCGGCCACCCGTTTCATGCCCAGATCATTGAAAAAAATCGAATGGCACGAGCCAATCGATATGTCTTGGTCCTCAGCAACTTCTTTAACGGTGATTCGACGATTGGCCAATACCTGCATCTTTCTTCACTTTATCAATTTCTTCCTCTGTTTTTGAAGTTCTCGGGCGTCCGGCACGCTTTTCGTCGTTCACATCTTCTCGGCCTTCTGAGAACATTTTGTACCACCGATAAACGATGCTTTGTTCCAAAGTAGCTTCTCCGTATGACACAGTCAACATTTGCATCACAAAATTTGACACCGGTCCTTTGATCCATCTTTTTGAATAGGTAAATCGAAGACGAAAGCATCAAGAGATTTGGTGGCTCCTAAAACACTCAGGCTAAAAAGGACATTGTGTTTAAAGCTCTGGAAAGAGGGTAGATAGTCAAAAAGGGAAGGAGAAAAGTATCAGAGGAATAGAGACAGAGATGGTTAGTCCTGTGAGAATTTTCCCGATTCTTTGGTAAATCTATAAATTTCCTCCAGTTTTAGAAAACGAATGTTACTCATTCTCACGACAGCGGAACCCAAAACTCGTAGCCTTGCTCTAGCAAGGGCAGTAACTCACAGACAAAACGTTCAGTGCTATCCGCCTCCTCGAAGCAAGATAGGCACATAGGGTCCTCAATGATTCCGATGGTGGTCATATACTGACCCCATTGGTTGTGTCCTGTAATAATATCGACCATCACCCAAACGTCTTTCCTTCCAAGTTTTAGTAGAAAGTTTGACAGTTTTCTGTTCGGACTTCTCACAAAACACTTTGCAGTTCTGCAGAGTTCTAGACCGGACCATCGCTCTTTATGTAAATTGCATAAATAATCGCTTATTCATGATTCCTGCGGAACTTATACTGATTATTGGCTCATCGACAATTTCGTTTCCTTGCACACAGGAGTGTCCTGGAACCCATATAAGTACAAGCCCGTTCTGTCTGTAAGCTTCTTCTAACATTCTTGAACAATCTTTGAGGTTTGCTTCGCGTTCTTCAGGGCCTTCAGTGCAACCTGATTACTATCCCATCTTCTATTTTTAATAATCTCGGAAGACATTCTAAGCAGCGCTCTCGATATCAGCTCAGCCAGGGGAATTCTCTGGAGGCCGATAAGTATGGAGCCTTTAAATGACCTTGACTACGCAGAAGATATCGCATTCTTATCACGGAATGGCGGACACATGCAAAGCAAGCTTAATCACCTAAGCTCCCAAGCCCAAAATGTTGGACTGCGAATCAAATTTGAGAAAACTAAGTCCTTGGAAATCAACGCCTTCTACAAAACAGGTTCATAATTTATAAGGAATCCACTGAAAATGTGAATAGTTTCAGCTATCTAGGCAGCCAAATTATCACGAACGGTGGAGAAAAAGACATCGATATTGGTTCGCGAGAACGAAAAAAAAGTCAAAGCAGCTTTTGCAAGCCTCAAAGAGATCTGGTTTTCCAAACAGCTGACAACGCGTACTAAACTACAAATGATAGGAATGTAAAATCCGTCCTACTATATTGCCCTAAACCGTGGTTGGTGTCTGTATATGCAACCTGCAGGCATTTCTGAGCCGATGTCTAAGAACAATTCTCCGCATCTGGTAGCCCGATAATTGGATTTCAAGCGAACAACTCTTCAATGGAAGCAGACAAAAACCAATTGACATTAAAATACGAGAACGCAAAAGGAACTGGATTGGCCATATGTTGCGTAAGCCAGCGACCGACAAGTGGAATGGTACTGGATTGGAATCCTCAAGGATCGCGCCGCAAGAGACGTCCTAAAAGAACTTGGCGACGTAGTATTAATGAAGAATTTTTACAAATTGACGAATCTCTCTCATGTACCCAAATTAAGATGAAAGTGAGAAGTAGACAACATTGGAAAGCCTTTGCTTCGGCACTAAGCGTTTAAGATGGCGCGGTAGCAACTAATAATAATACGCTAAATCGAAATCTGGTTAAATCGAAGCTATGGCGAGCTTAACTTCCAGCTAACACAATTCCTGATGGTGATGATTGCATTGATTGGTTCCTAAGGTGATGATTGCAACCAGAAGTACCTATATCGCTTTAAGGTAAGTGAGTCGTCTTTATGTCCAGTAAGCCGTGACGAGGAAGATTTAAGGCATGTGTGTTTTGTATGCCCAAAATTTGCGACTAACAGACGTGATTTAGTTACACTATCAGAAAATATAGTCGACATCATGATGACTTCAAAGAATGCGTGGGATAAGATTTCGTCAGCAATCAGCGATATGCAACATGCATTAAATCACGGGGACGTCTACGAGGTCAGCAACAGCTAAACCGTCGCTTAGATTAGGATATATTAGATTTGTGGGGGGTTGCACAAGTCCAAGCACTCAGTCAGGAAGACCATTGTACAATACCCAGATGGATTACAGTGGAAGGAATAGAGAGACAGGATAGATATTTTATGGATGGTAAGACTGAAAAATTGGTTTGAGTTCACGTTTCTGCGAATCTTTTGGATTCATTCATGAATTTTAAGAAATCCAGAAGAAGAAGAGTATCAACTTTATCCATACTCAGAACATCGCACCCCAATAGCCTAAGTCTAATTCTAGAAAACTAGCTACAGAGAAATTGCTTGGCAGTGTTCTATTCTCCCGACAGGATAGGCATATTGGGTCGTCAATGATTCCCAGTCTGTGGGCCCGGTAATTACACCCACCACTACTCTCAGATCCTTCCCACTAAGTTTTAGGAGAAAGGACGTTAGTTTCCTGTTTGGTTCTTTCACAAAGCACTTGGCTACTCTGCAGGCGCCCAACTCAGACCAACATCTTCTTTGGGTAGACCTCATGAAGTCGCCAGTCCATAGTTGATTCGATACAGAATTGACACTAGAAAGGGTTCAGGGCCTAGTGGTGTGCTCATTAGCCAACTCGTTACCTGTAATACCACAAATGTACAGACACCCGGATAAGACAACAACAACACCCAAATTTGGAACACTGTTCACGTTTGTCTCACATTCACCGACTCATTTCGAAGAGCAACGTGGGTTAGCAAGGGCTCTTAGTGTACCTTGACATTCACTGCAAATTCCAATATTACTACCCCGCCACTTTTTCTCAACTATCCTGTATGTCACGTTAATAAGTTCTCTGGACTTAACCATTGATCTCTATCTGAGATTAAAACATCGTGCTTCCTACCGAAGCTAACGTAAGGCGCCCGATTGTCCGCTGGCATCGAGAACACACGATACTTGGCAATGAAATGGATTCGTTAAGTCGACGTGGAGTCAATGTGAAGAGTAAATGACGTTGAGTTTAGGGTCTAGTATCGGAAGGCGATCGGTACACTGACGATAGGGTGTTTGGTTCAGGTAAAACTCCAAAACTGACGGGTAATGGCTTTCGATGCTTTCTCCTCGTAAAAAAAAATAGTATAAACTATTTTACTGGTATTTAATGGAAGAAGGCAAACTAGTTGAATAAGGACTAGTTGCGGACTAGTTCCAAAATAATCAATTGAAGGGGAATGCGAAACAAATTGTTTCGTCTTATTAAAATTACTAGAATTACTTTAGCAGCAAAGCGAACTGCTAGTGAGGTGGTGCAGAAAAAGTGCGCTGGACTGCTGGGCATATACTCGTATACGTTTATAAGTTTAGCGTTCATACTTACATATAAACATATTGTTCATATACACATATACATACATACATACTTATTAAAGCTTCCATAGTTATTGCCTGCTTCCACATTTATTGTTGAATTGTAAATATTGGGCGTGGCGTTGGTACTTGTGAATTGAAATTGAAATTTGGAATAGCCTCCAGCAAATGCCGATGGATCAATAAAGCCCAAGGAGATTGCACACCTTAAGGGGGTGTAGAGTGTGGCGAATGGGCGCTGGTCGCTTGGTCAGCTGGACTTACATTGCTTTGTTCGATGGTCGGGGGTGGGAATATTTAACAATTTTGGTCCATCTCTTGTGTGCTGAGGTCAGCTACATTCTTAGAATTGGCATAAATTAGTATATGTATGTATGTATGTTGCATTGTTAAAATCACTTCGTTCATTATTTTGTTTATTGCTCTGGTATATATTTTGAATCTCTAATTTGTTTACGTCATCCACACATTTTTGGTCTATTATTGGATAGAAGAGGAAAGTATCGCCATCCAGTATGCATTTATGTGGGTGTATGCGGTTTAATTACAGGAATTTGATTCACAAAGTACAAGGCAGATTGTGACTACGGAAAGTATCTTCATTACGGAAGTTTACTATCGTTGGAGTTTATTTAATATTGCATTTTGAACCAATTTTGGTCTGATAGAGGCGCGATAAAGTAGCGAAGTCCTCGTGATTGGCTTTTTTTCATTCATCAGTTCATTAATTTTATTTATTGAGTCCATGGTTATAAAACCTTAAAGACTAGAAGGACAAAATGACTTGAGATAACTTAGTTTGTAGCGATCGACGGCTATGCGGTGCGCTCAGGCTCATAGCCATTTGAGATGCGGCGTAGTGAACTTGTCTCTCCTTATCTCTCCTAAAACTAGTGTGAACTTTTAAAAAATTTTAGAAGATCCCTAATTTCTACAGTATTGAGATCTTCCAACTCATCAAAAAAATATCTACCGCGACGTAGATACTTGTATGTATGCCGGATGTCATATTCAAAAAATAAAACCCATGAAATTATCTATCAGATTATAAAAAAGAGCAATCATTCCAACAATATTTTCATTTTATGTTATTATTTTAAGTTCTGAAGCTCTTAAAACAGCATCCATCGCGATCCAAATATCTCAATAAATAAGTAAGGGGATGGTTCCATATGTAGAAGTCCACGCAAGTGGGGAAGGCCACTGATTGTCATTCGCTTGGGAGTCCAAGCCTCTCACAATTTCCAGGCTTAGCCTAAGTACCCTCTGGGTAGCTTCCGAACACCCGTTCGAGAGCGAGCTAATGTGAGAAGGTGAAGTAACCCAGGATAAGTGGTTGTGCGCTAGGCTTGGGACCCGCTACGTAAAATTCTTGCCGAATGAAAACAAAAACGAAACTTCAAATGAGAACTACCTATATAAGTACCGGTGACGATCACTGCGAACGAACTAAGGAATACGATTTGAGGGCATGCACCTGGAATGTCCGCTCACTTAATGGGGAAGGCCTCTGCCCGGCTGGTTGATGCCCCCGTGAGAGAAAGAGCTGCCATTACTGCCATTCAAGAGATGCGATGGACGGGGAAAAAGGCAAGAAGAGTATTGGACCTTGCGACGTCTACTACAGTTGCCATGTAAAGGAGCACAAATTCGATGTTGTATTTTTTGTGGGAGAGAAATTTCATCGCCAAGTACTTACTTTCACTCCGGTGGATGAGCGTCTTACAATAATCCGCATCAAAGCGAGGTTTGTTGACCACTTACTCATTTACTCCCACGCCCCGACGGCAGAGAAGGTTGATGTGACCAAAGATTTCTATGAGCGCTTGGAACGTTCCTATGAGCGCTGCCCCCGCCACGACATACAAATCGTGCTTGGCGACTTTACTGCTAGGGTGGGCAAGGCCTTAGTACCACAGTCGGAAAATTCAGCCTGCATAACGAAACATCTGGTAACGGACAGAAGCATATCGACTTCGCCGGCGCTTGAAAAATGGTAGTCGGCAGCACCAGATTCCAATATAAAAAGATACACCAAGCTACTTGGCTGTCTCTCGAAAAACGCGAAACCAAATCGATCATGTTGGGATAGATGGAAGACACGCTTGCAGTGTTTTAGATGTACGTACGATCCGAGGACCCAACGTCGACTCGGATCATTACTTCGTTGCAGCCAAACTGCGTACACGCCTCTGGACAGCAAAAAACGAACTTCTACCTACACAAAGAATGTTCGACATCGAAAAGCTACAATCACAACAGGCAGCCAGAAGATTCGCCACTCGATTCTCACTCCTGCTCTCAGAGAGTACTGCCTAACAAACCGGCATGCACGAGCAATGGAGCAACATTTCTCGCTCTCTACGTGCCACCGCCGAAGAAAAAATCGGATTTCGGCGAGCCCGAACGATGAGGTTGGATGCTGCCTGTAGAGCCACGCTGCGATCGGAATCGCCGGGAGCTAAAAAGGGAAGAGAGACGAATTATCAGAAAGAAGAAACGAATGGCCGAAATACGTGAGTGCGAGGAGCTTGAGATGCTGGCCAATAGGAACAACGCTCGAAAATTCTTTTCTAAACTGAACGGTGAAAATTTTACCCTTCATAAATTATGAGTTATGGATTTTCTAGCGTATTTTATATGAAAAACTCTAGCCCTGAACATTAGCAGAAAAAATATATTAATTATATTAATACAATATTACTTAGACTTCAGCCCTTGTTGACAGTGCTGCAGCTGGTAATCTCTGCCAAAAATCTCCGCAAAATATGAGTGTTAATAACAATATCGATGGGATCTTTGAACGTCTTATTTATTACAAGTAGAGCATTTTCATTAGCTATGGTGTGCTTATGGCTGTTACTTTCGATGAAATCACAGGAATACTTGCTTTACGATGAACTCGTAATTGTACCAATAGTACTTTTATGGAGGACTGTGTTTGCGTAGCGATGCCCTTTCGCTCGATTTAGGACACAGTTTTACAAAATCTCTAACTTATTTTCGCGTTCATGTGCTCGCCTACTCCGTATAGCGCTGGCAAGCCTTTCCGAAAGAGAGAGTTTTCCTCCTATTTCCAGTAAACGATATCTACTGTCACTAAGACATGTTTCAGTAAAGGCTTCACCCCAGTACTTATCCTACGTCACCTACAACACGTCACCTCAGCAACATACTACACTGTCGGGATTTGAACCATAGCGGACCATAAATACAATTTTGCGAAATATCTCGAACCGAGTAGCTGGCAAACTTTTTCGGAAATGTATTTTGTTTTTATCTCGTCAAAAGAATTATAAGATTGCAGGTACTTTTTCCAAAAGGATTTTTTTCACAGGTCACGCGTGATTACTGCCAAACTAAATACATAATTTTTTTCAGTATTCATTGATATTTCTTTATGTAAAGACTTGGGCCTCAACAACGTTTACAAATCGTATAATTTTATTACGAAAATCGACGCTCTGTGAAAAGTTCATACCTCGCTCAGGCCACCTTAAGGTGTTCAGAGATGAGGCCCATTTTTGGCTTAATAGCTACGTGCATAAGCAAACATTGTCGTATTTGGGCTGAAGAGAAACCCGAAGCCATTTAAGAACATCCATTATATACATCCATTGAAAGAACCCGTTTGGTGCGGCCTATGGGTTGGAGGAATTTTTTCGAAGATGAGGCGGTCGGCAATGTAACAGCGAATGGCGAACGCTATCGCCCTATGATAAACGACTTTTTTATGCCGGATATTGAAGCCAGTGATTTCCACACCATTTGGTTCCAACAAGACGGCGCTACTTGCCATACAGCCTGTAAAACAATGGCTTTACTGTGCCGTCGTTTCGGTGAGCGATTTATCTCTCATCTCAGACCAGTGGATTGGCCACCAAGATCGTGTGATATCACACCTTTGAACTATTATTTGTGAGGGTATGTAAAGTCTAAATGCTTTATGGATAAACCAGCCTCGATTGAGGATTCGAGGTTTTGGAAGCGAACTTTACTAAAGTTATTCACGGTGATAACGACCGAGGTCGTCCAGCGAGTCATTCAAAATTGGTGTTTACGGATGGCCGAATTACGACGCAGTTGCCGTCAACATTTGAAAGGGATTATCTTAAAAAATAAAGGCCATGAATGGTTCTACACAAAAATAATAAAGATTGCCCAATCAATTTGAGTTGTCGTTGTTTTATTTCAATTTAAAGTCCGATACCTCCAAATTGATCAGCCTTTTTTAGTCGGATTGGACAGTAAATAGTTTTTTTTGAAATATTTAGTCACCAGCGCCATCTGGAGAGTAATATTTTCAGGCTAGAGAGTAGTCTATAAGCTGTTTAGAAAATTTCTCTACCTATCAATGAAAGTCTCGTCAAATTCGAGAGATCCGTTCCGAAGTTTAACGCGTTCAAGCGTAGAGACGACGTCTTTCGAAATCGTCTCGCTATTTTCTGCTACACTCGCTACTCCATTCACATTCATTTTTTGGCACGAATTATCGAGTAATGAAAAACATATGTGAATTTTTGTATGTTGTTCGTGCTTGCGAATTTGTCACAGGTATATGGGTATATCCCCGTAAAGATAGTCAAGCATTATTTTGCTGCTCAGCAGCTATACCACGGATTTATTAGTATTTTGTTTGCCTTAAATCGAGACCCTAATCACCTAAGCGATTTAGCGAGATTCCGCAAGATATAGCAGTAAATTTCGTAATTTAAGTTTTTTTTTTTGTTAATGAGCTGCTAAGCTTAAATTTCTAACTTTCATGAGCTTTTTTTAAGCGTGAAATGTATACTCGTATGTGGGGAAAGTGTGCGCGACAGAGAATAAACTGAAAAGTTTGAAGAATTTAATTAAGGATGACAATTTGAGAGCGCAGAGATTGAGTTGGCAGTCACCAGCGTGAAGCTAGCAAGAACAATACACACACACACACACGCACACTCTTAATGGGAAGAGCAGAAGAGTGAGGAGCAGGAATTTAGGTACAGACAACAAACATCGGCGGCTAATTGAATATGTACGAGTAAGCCGTATCACGCTTATGCCCAAGTGTGTGTGTGAGTGTGTGTGTGTGTGCGTGTGAGCTAATTTAATCCTCAACACACTTTTCGTAATTTTCTAATTAAATAATGACTTTGAGAATTAAATTGTTTTACATCCTACCGATTTTGCTAAATTGTTAAAATAGCAGGAAAGTGAAAAGTCATTGAATTATAAATTTGGCCAACCAAAAGAAACTTCTTTTCACTCACACAATTCTACTGACAACTGCACACAGTGTTGTTGTTTATACTCGTTTATACAGACGAATTGTTCGAATGGGGTCACTTGAGTGGTGACTGTGGGGTAGGTCGCTATGTATGTATGTTTGCATGCAGCTGTGTATGTAGGTCCATGACCCTTGTGAAGTTTGTTGAAAGCGCGTGGCTAAAAGTTTTTCGCACTCGGCCCACTTTCACTTGACTCGTCAGTTGCATTTCAAATTTACTTAATTCTCAAGTAAATCATTTCAAGTTCTAACTTTCTTTCGAAAACTCTTTGGCAAACACTTGTTAATGGCGTTGGTTACGCTGCCGGGTGGATGGATGTGGCTGAAATGCTTAAGGGAAATAGAATAGCAGGGTTTTGTGGAAGTACTCGAAAGTATGCAATTAAGTAAGCTGGTTGCGTGAATTGCAGAAATGCATTTTTGAATTGAAATTAATTAAAAATGAAACTGAGTTTCACATTTTGAAAATTTCGCATTTACTATGAGATTTTATTTAGTTACTTTAAAATAACACTAACAAGTGAAGAATTACAGCGAGTGATGGTTGGTTAAAAAGACAGCAAAAAAGTTGAACGCAATCGTAGATTTTTTTTTGCAAAAGGCGCGTATAAATTGACATGAATACTGGGTCCGGCACTCGAAGTGTAGCCAATTGAAATAGCCATGAATTTAGTTTGGGAAATTATTTTTATTCAATTTAAAGTAAAAAATGTGTGAAAATAATACAAAATTAAAAATCAATTTACTTTTGGCCGATATGACCACCTTTTGCCTCGACTATGGCCTTGAGACGGTCCAGAGACGAATAGCAAGCTGCCCGCATGTGACTTGCAGGTATTTTGGCCCACTCGCGGGCAATGGCTTTTTTCAGTTACTGGAGACTGGTGAATCTTTTAGTTCGGACTTTGCCCTCCAAAATGGTCCAAGCAGAATAATCTATGGGGTTCGCGTGTGGTGAATTTGAGAGCCATTGTGTGGATGTTATGAAATTCGGAACTTTGTTTTTTATCCATTCTTGGTTCACTCGGGCTTTGTGAGACGGTGCCGAGTTCTGTTGAAACGTCCATGGTCTGCCACTGAAATATTTGTCTGCCCCCGGCTCCAAAGCAACCTCCAGAGTACTTTCCCGATAATATTTCGCATTTACCTTGACGCCAGACTCGATGAAAACGATTGAAGAGCGCCCATCTGTGGTTACAGCGGCCCAAACCATTACCTGTAGCGGGTGAGCTGCGCGAGCGTTCTGCAGTTGATTACACTTCGAGTTCCGGACCCGTAGATGCAATGACTATTTTAGAGAACTGAGGGTAAGCGTGGGCGCTCCCTACATGCTGAAGAATAGTACAATAATCTTTGAAATTTGCCCGAAGAGATTGTGATTTAGGTAAATCAAAGAATGCCCGCAAGGTGACGTTTTATCACTGCTCCTCTGGCTATTAGTCATTGGCGAGCTCCTTCAAAGTCTCGATGATCTCGGAGACGAAGTTCACAGCTTTGCTGACGATCTAGCGATTATGGTTAGAGGCAAGTTTGACTCTACTATAACATAATGCATGAAACTAACGGGTGATGTTTTAGCTATTATCTTTTTAAACAGTTGGTTTAAAGAGCTGACGCACGTTTCGTGTTTTGTTTCACTGTCAAACATCTTCAGTTTGGTCTATAATTTAACCATGAATCGTCTTACAAACGAACAATGTTTGCAAATTTATTATATTTTTATTATAAAAATGCGTGTTAAGAAAGTTTATCGCGCTCTTCCTCCATTTTATGGTCAGTTTAATCGACCCACTGAAGCGGCTATTCGAGCTATTGTAACTAAATTTAGAACCAAATTTACATTATTGGACATCAAACCACAAACACGCTTACGTAGAGTGCGAACTGAAGAAAATATCGCAGCTGAATCGGCCAGTGTTAATGATCACCACCAATTATCGATTCGTCGCCGTTCGCAGCAATTGGGCCTCTGCTACTCAACAACGTGGAAAATTTTGCGGAAGGATCTAGGTGTGAAGCCTTTCAAAATACAGCTGGTGCAAGAATTGAAGCCGATCGACTTACCGCAACGCAGAGTTTTTGGTGAATGGGCTCTTGGAAAGTTGGCCGAAGATCCACTTTTTTATTGAAAAATTGTGTTCAGCGACGAAGCTCATTTTTGGATCAATGGGTACGTAAATAAGCAGAATTGTCGATTTTGGAGTGAAGATCAGCCAGAAGAATTGCAAGAGCTACCAATGTATCCAGAAAATGTCACAGTTTGATGCGGTTTATGGGCTGGAGGTATCAATGGACCGTACTACTTCAAAGATGCTGCGAATCGTAACGTAACTGTGAATGGTGAGCGCTACCGTAAAATGATATCCAACTTTTTTTGCCCATAATGCAAGAGCTTGACTTGCATGACATGTGGTTTCTGCAAGACGGTGCCACATGCCACACAGCACGCGTAACAATGGACTTGTTGAGAGGTGAGGTCGGTGAACATTTTATTTCACGGTCGGGACCTGTCAATTGGCCACCCAGATCGTGCGATATAACGCCTTTAGACTATTTTTTGTGGGGCTATGTTAAAGCTCATGTCTATTCAGACAAGCCTGCTTCAATTAACGCATTGGAAGACAACATTAAAGCATTTATATGTGAGATACCGGCCGAAACATTGGAAAGAGTATGCCGAAATTGGACTAAGCGGATGGACCATTTGAAGCGCAGTCGCGGTCAACATTTGCATGAAAAAATCTTCAAACATTAAATTATATGGACTGTACTATAGATTTAAAAAAAAATTTCATGAATTTTTCTGAATTTTACGTGTGTTTTTTTGAAAAACTTTAGTTGTTTTTTTTTTGAAAAACTTTTATTACCTGCAGATCTAACGGAAGAAGGCTTAATGCCGCACATAATGATTTCGATGGTGTGGTTGACATCGCGCCAGTTATAAGAATAGATGCGAGCCTTTGAACCTTGTGAAGTTTTTTATTTTCACATTCTTCTCAAGGCTACTCCAAAATTTAGCTAAGTTATTAAATATTTTGTAACCTATATTCCAAAAAAAGGTCAAAAATATCAATTTTTCGGAAGTACTTCTAACACCGAAATAGTTAGTATTGCGGAAATCTTAAAATACGATAGTTTTTACAATTCCGATGGAAAAATAGCACCGCTTGTTGTTGTGTGGAGGGTGCTCTACCCTAATGTACATGCATACATACATATATACATATGTATCCTTGTTCTTGCATTCACTCTCCTTGCTATTCCAAAATTGTTCCTACCAGCCTGTTCAACATACCCATGAATCAGCTCAGTTTCGTAGAGCTTTTGGATAAAATCTACCCTCTTGACCTGGGAAGAGCCTGAAAGCCTTCAATCGAAGTTGAGCAGTTTACTGGAACTACTATGTATAGTGAATAATCGTTAGGCTTCTATTTGCCTTCGCTACTCAATTCCTTAACTAAATCCACCGTTGAATGTCACATGCAATGTACTCTACCCACTCATACACGAAAACAAACCCACATATTAACACAGCAGCGTAGAGAATTTCGACCTAAACTTGTCAGTCATTATTACTATTATTTCGCATTTGTCCACACACTCTGTAAATATGCATACGCACTTCGTTTCGCAGTTAAGCGGAAATCTCAAAATCTAAGCAAAATCAGTCTAAAATCAATTACACCATCAATTCAGCTTATGCTGCATTCTAGAGCCTAACGATGTGGTGGTGTTGGTGTTGGTGGTGAAAAGCGGCTGAGTGGTTGATTTTCTATATGCCATTTGCTGTCATCCAGCGAGAGTTGTTTGTCAATGCTTTTGACAGCTTTCTCATGGCATTTGTGGTTTCAAAGCAAAGAAAAAGAAATAAAAAAAGACAACAAATAATAAGAACAAATGCCATTATAATCTTAATAGATTCCTTCACCATTTATCAACGCTATTTATTGTCGAACAGAAGCGAAAAAATAATAATAAATATGAAAATAAAAGGAAAATCGAAATCAAAATAAACATCTCTGAGCACAAAGCACATAATGATGACAGTGGAACAATAGAGCCAATACCAAAATATTTGTGGCTATAGCGCAATGGGGCAATAGTTCAGTTTGCTGTTATGCCTCAATTTAAAAGCAAATATTTTTCAATCAAGCAAATAATCCGCTATAATATTTCACACAATGAATTATCAACCGCCCAAGGACAGAGATATTTCTTTGTTGCTTAGAAATGTGTTTGTGTGTGAAATGTTTGTACGAGCGTGTATGTATATATGAAAGAATACAAGATTTCTAATTTCTCATTTTAAAGCTTGTCAAAGTTGGCAGAAATGGTGTCAAGGAAATAGTCGTGCATCAGAAATGAAATACAAAGAAAAAAGTTCTTCTTAATAACAAGATTTTTTATACAATATTTATTTACTTATTTGCAGGCTTCTAAATTAGTAACAGTAATTGGAAAAAATAATGTGGATGATTGTGGGCCAAAAAAATTAGAGCCGCTGTAAGGTGTGAGAGTTGATTTATCTGACTCTAACTAACCTCATTTTGAAAGAGGTGATATCGATATTTTTTTTTTTTGTAGCAATTATATACAGGGTGGACGATGTGCAGTGTTATCTTTTAACCTTTTAACATATATTCACTTTAGCTCGATATGACCACCTTTTGCCTTGACTATAGCCTTGAAACGGTCAAAAAATGAGTTGCATGCTCCACGAATGTGATCTTGAGGTATTTTGGCCCATTCTCGTATAATTGCTTTTTTCAGCGCATCCATACTGGCATATTTTTTAGTCCTCACCTTGCTCTCCAAAATGGACCAGATGGAATAGTCCACTGGGTTTGCGTCTGGCGAATTCGAAAGCCATTGTGTGGACGAAATGAAGTGTGGAACATGATTTTTTAACCATTCTTGGTTCACCCGACCTTTATGAGACGATACCGAGTCCTGTGGACGTTCCACCATGGTCTACGACCGAAATGTTTGCGTGTCCACGGCTCTAAAGCAGCTTCTAAAACATTTTTCCGGTAATAAATCGCATTCACTGTGACACCAGGCTCGATAAAAACGATTGGAGAGCGTCCATCAGCGGTCACTGCGGCCCAAACCATTACTTGCGATGGGAAATTACTTCGAGTGGCCATACGTAGGCTCAAATTCTCGATCGTTTTGAGTGTTTATGAACTGCTCAATTGGGAAATTTTTTTCATCAGAAAACACAATGTTAGGAAATTCGCCACGTTCGTGCAAGCGCAACAACTTCCTTGCTCTTTCGCACCGATCTTTTTTTGCTGGGGTGAACGATCGTGTGCTTTTTGGAACTTGTAAGCCTTGACCTTGAGCTCATTTTTCAATATGCGTCGAATGCTGTCTTGCGATATTTTCAGTTCTTTGGCCATTTTCCTTTCACTTCGACGTGGATTTCGTTCAAGTCGAGCCTTCACTTTACGAACCATTCCTGGCGTTGTTGCGGTTTTTTTTGGTCCACCTCCATAGCGTTTTGCAATGCTACCAGTATCATTGTGACGATTTATAGTGCGACACACAAACATTTTATTCACTTTGAGGTGACTGAGCTCACGAACAATGGCTGGTTGTGGTTTTCCAGCCAAATATAACGCAATCACACCATTACGTTTGAATTCCATCACAGAAAAAAAAAATTCAACAAAACTGAGATGCAAATGCTTTTGATGGCTTATAAACAATATATTCAACTGTCATTAGAGCAATTTTGACGTTGATGTCATGGGCTGTTTTACAGATATGAACAGTGTGAAGTTGGTAACACTTCATATCGTTCACCCTGTAGACTATACTACAGTGATGCTAACGATAAACAAAAATTTCCTTCTACCCACTTTACTTTTCTCTTTGTTGCCTCGAATTTAAGATATTCTTAAAAAAAAAATTAAAATTTATTTTATTTTGATTGGCTGTTTTATTATTATTATAGGTGCGTAACTAAGTTCCCGCTGTTTGCCAATAGATGCCGCCAGCAGTAGATTCTAACATAGCCTAAAAGTCATATACCAAGCTTAGTCATATGGTAAACAAACTGCTTCGAAACATTAGTAATTTTGTTTTGATATCAGATACTTTTGGTTTTGTGAAAATGTCTGATTTTGTGCCGAATAATCGTCATTTGCGGGAAGTGTTGATTTTCCTCTTTCATTCAAAAAAAAAAATAACGGCGGCTGAAGCGCATCGAGAGCTACAAAAAGTTAATGAAGACCTTGCTTTAAGTAAAAAAATGTGCCGAGATTGGTTTCGTCAAAGACGGTGTTTTTAATGTTGACGACCGTCCGCGTGAAGGAAGGCCAAAAACCTTCGAAGACGCTGAATTGGAGGATCCGTGTCGAACGCAAGAAGAGCTTCCTTCATCATTAGGAGTTACCCGCCAATCCATTTCCAAGCGATTGCATGCTTTGGGAATGATTCAGAAAGAGAAACAGGGGACTTGGGTTCCTTATGAGCTAAAACCAAGGGATGTTGAACGTCGGTTTTTCGCCTGTGAATAACTGCTCCAGCGGCAAAAAAGGAAAGGGTTTCTTCATCGCATCGTGACGGGTAAAAATGGATTCATTACAGCAATCCAAAGAAAAGAAAGTTATGAGGACTGCCCGGTCATGCTTCGGCTGTAGGCTTAATTTCTACTGGGAGGTTTGGATCTATAACCCCGCTTCCAAGGTAATTTAGTCTGTGTCGTGCCACTGTTGGGCAGTTGCATATAACTTGTTCTATTGGTTTTGTTGTTGTTGTTGTAGCGGTATTCTAAACCCTGCCAGTGCAATGTAGTTTCCGAACGTCTTCGTCTAGCTCATCTAACGGTAGGCTTAGTAGTGGGTAGTGTTAGGTGAGTAGGTTTGATGGGGCATGTGAATAGGTGGTTAGTGTCGTGAGATGTGCCTTCACATGCTGGACATGTTTGTCGAGATCAATTTTGGATAAGTAGGATTTACCTTATACCATATCTTGAATGTAATTGGGCAAAAGTTATGCGGGACTCGCGAGGCAACTTAAGCAATAGATGATGGTTGGAGTCCGGCAACGGCATTCGGTGATTGGGAGATTAGGAAGGTCGTAAGAGTCTACCAATGAATGTCGTTTAATGTCTGTGTCTACAGTGTTCGGTCCAGTAGTCGTAGTTGTGTTTTGTCTTGGATCTCGTCAGTGTAGTTGAAGAGATGCCTCCTGACAAGTCTGGGAAGTGGCTCAGGCTCTAGCAAATTCCTACCGAAGGTATCACCCTAGCGGCAATTGCTTATTGAGCATTTTGCTATGCTTCTTTACTGGGCGGATGGAAGTCTCATCGGGAAAGTGTTACAGGGGAGACATCAGGAGGCATCCCATAGCTGTCCTGATTGCAGTATTCTGACATGTCTGTAGCTTTGTACAATGCATATCATTGGTGCCTGGCGACCAGATGGTCGCAGCATAATTCAGAACCGAACGGTCATTTTGTCTTAAATGTCGCCAGCAGTGCTCCCGGCAAGTGATTTGAGGATCTTTTTGCGGTTTTGGACCTTAGTAGCAATTGTGGTTGTGTGTGCTGAAAAGGAGATCAAACTCTCAAAGGTGACGCCAAAAATTTTGGGGTTATTAACTGTCAGCTGTGGTGTGTCATCGACTTTCACCTTTATTTGAAGTTTGACCTTCTTCGTACAAGTGGTTAAGAGGGTCTCCATGGATTTAGTGCGGGAAAATTGTAGATTCCTCATATGCGATCGTATAATGCAATCGTCGGCATAGGAGATCGGGGAAGCTCCCACTGGTGGTTGGGGGAGCTTCGAAATGTAGAAGTTGAAAAGCAAGTGTTAAAGGGCACAACCCTGCGGTACACCTTATTTTATCATCCTTTGTTTTGAGTAATGATCTCGAAATATGACGAATACTGGCCAGTCAAATTGTTCGTGGACCACCTCTTCAGTGGAAGGTTCAAAAAACTGCATGCATTGGCATCACCGGAGCATGTAAAACTTGCCCCAGTGCTGCCCTGAATGTCGTTTTGCATTTACTTCCCATCGATTTTTACGTTATTTCCATCGCAGCTCTATCAGGCTAAAGGAGATTGTCCTCTGGAGGCAATCTCTCAAGGGACATGATGGCATTCGTGGGCAGTTAACACCGTATTTCTCCAAACTTCGAACAGATCTCTCTACCCGCAAACTAGAGTTTGAGGGTCGTGCTAGGGCAATCTTTCCAAATAGATAGGGTTGGATCGAGGGGAAAATCTGTACCGAAGATTGCAACTCTGTCTTCACTGATGGCTGCAAAATTGAATCGGGAGTCGGAGCAGAGGTTTTCTCTAAATCAACCAATTTATCTATCTCCTTTAAACTGCCGAATACTGCTAGTGTTTTTCAAGCAGCGGTCTTTGCGATCCTGCAGGCAGGGCAGAATGCTTAGATAACGCAGGAGCGAGGGAGATATTCATATTTTCTCCGATAGTCAAGCCGATATCAAGGCTCTGACGACGCCATGGTGCAGAACGAAATAAGTAAACTCCTGTAAGAAGGAGATCAAATATCTTGGGTGTGCACGTAACATTTCTCTGATCTGGGTTGTAGGACATAGGAACCTAGAGGAAAATGAAATTGCTGGTGAGCTTGCTAGGAAGGGGACTGAATTCGCCACAGATACCTCCTACCCGGTCATCGCCATCCTCCTGACAGTTGTTAAAGAGGAATTACACAAATTATTTCTCAGAAAAGCGCAGGAAATATGGAGTTCCATTTCTGCTATCTCGGAATCCTTTTGGTCCCAGTACAATAGAAGAATCAGAAAGTCCTTTGGACTCCTCGCCATTCAATTTCCAAACTCGTAGCTGTGTTTACCGGTCGGCACACACGCGGAAAAGCTAGGATTACCATTTAACCCTCATTGCAGAAGCTGTGGAGACCCTTCAGAGAAGGAGACTGTTGAGCTCTTTCTCTGTAAATCTCCGGGTTTGGCAGCTAGACGATTAAGGTCACTGGGCACCAACCTAACTCCCATCAATCTTCTTCGTTACATCAACAGTTCTGGCTGGCTGTAGATATCTGTCTGTTGGAGGTCTCATAATGGTATCAAAACGGCGCTTTAGTGCTACTTGAGGAGTGACAGACTGGCACTTCAACCATTTCACCTACCTACCTACCTCTTCCGGTCCGGCGGCAGCGTCGACTGTAGACTTTCATTTGGTAGCGTGGAATGGGTGACTGTATCGAAAGTCTTATTCATTTACAGCGCTACTAGGAGAGTCCCCTCGCGCTAATGGGCTACTATTTTCTTCTCTCTCATGATGCAGATGGATTTGCTGAACAAGTTTTTTGAGATGCAAAGAGAAATGTTTTCTATTTTTTTTTTATTCTTGAGTTTCAAATTTACAACTCCTCGAACTAGCAGTCGATATGCCACGTACAAACGCACCTATCAACGCCAGCCGCCAAGAGATAGTTCAATAAGTTTATGCACAAGTCTTTATTATCTCAATTTATTGTAGGTGAAGCGACTCAATAAACAAATTTATGCATACGAGAAGGGGCGCCTACATACAAATCAATAAGAATAGCCGGAATTCAGTTTGAAACTTTGCTGCTGCAACCGGCACACGGCAGCCAAACATATACATATATATGCATATATAGAGATAAATATAAGACCAGTGTATATGAAATGATCCATTCGCATTTGCCGGTTATGGGTGTGTGCGTGTGTGGGTGTGAAGGTTAGGTCTGCCGTCATCTTTGATTTACAGGTAAGTCGACTGGAAATGCACATAAATCAGAACACTTCAACCTTTTGTTTATTTATGGGCGGTAACCTCTATCGGAAGTGTAATATACGTGGTCCAAGTGCCAGCTGTGGTATGCATGCGTGCAAAAGCCTGCAAGGTCAAAGTGAATTTGTTAAACGGCTGTTGGCTTTGGGTGTCAGGCTTTTAGCTGAAGCAGTTAAACACATCCGTGCATTCACCCACAACAACAAGCGTTTCCGATCGGAAGTCAATTTTTCCACCAAATATCGACAATAATTTCATTTCCTCTTCTTCATTAATTCAAGAAAAGTTGAAAAGGCGTGAGCTTGACAGTTGGGATGCCATTCTTAGCGAGGATTGTTGCTATCGGGATTTCGGGATATTTTTTAATATAGTATCGGGAGCCTGAAATTCGTTTCGGAATATGATTTTCTTGCATTTTGCTTACAGAGAAAAGGCAAATCAAATAAAAAAATCGGCCATGGTACGAGAAAATTCATGGAAAGTCTTGCTAGAGATGCTGAAGCGGCAGCAGGGAGAGAGAGACAGTTGTACCCCAAAGTAGGCCGCCTAATCAACCAGCAAAGTAGTAGTAATCAGCCGATTAGAGATCTGAATGATGCCTTATTGACTTCCGATTATGATCCGTAAGGGGAAAGAAACTCTTTGAAGCAATTAGCAACATTTCTCTTAGCAGTGAATCTAGCTTTGAAGTGGGCAGCACAACAACGAGCACCAAAATAACACAACATCCTGCACTGGTCTACTAGAGATCAAAGATGAAATTAAGATGCTGAAGCTCAACAAAGCCGCGGTCGAAGCTGGCACACAGAGAGAACTATTTCTTCTAATTCTTCATCCCCACCTCACCGCCGTCTGGAACAATGTAAAACTGTCTCTGCCCTGGACAAAAGGCATCATCGTGAAGCTGTCCAAGAAAGGCAATTTGCGTGGCCGCGCAACTGACGAGGAATAACTCCACTCAACGCCATCTACAAATTTATAGCCACGATCATACTAACCAGACTCCAATGTATCGAACGTTTCTTAAGAAAGGAACAATTTCGCTGGCGTTAAGTAGAAAGGGAGTTCCTGCTAAGATAATCCGCCTCAGCAGACCCCTTTATGGATACTACGAACTGGCAGTGCTTCACAATGGCAACATCAGCGACGCATTCACCACCAACGCAAGCGTAAGGCAAGGTTGTCCCATACTAGCCATTATCCTAGATGACTTTATGAGTCAATTGACCCAGCATAAAAGAAGCGTCGTATGGGGTTTCACCAGACATCTGCCCCCTCTCTCACAAATTCGCAGAGATATAAGTGAATGCAGACAAATTAGTCACGCGGACACGCACTCTTGTGCCCAGTGGAATTTGTCGAAAGCTTCTGCTACCTCGGTTGCAGTATCACGAAAGACAGCGAGCAGATGAAGATGTCAAGTGCAGGCTAAACAAAGCAAGGGCGGAGTTCGGGTAAATGCTCGAAACTGCGAATGTTCAGCTCTTGCGTGATGTCTGTATTGTTGTACGGAAGTGAAAAATGGCTGGTGTCCAACACCATCACAAATTTGGTACAATCTTTCATCAACAAATGCATCATCTGTTGAATATTCGCAGAAAATGTCGATGGATAGATCACACGTTTAGAATGCTCCAGATAACATCACGAGAATGACACCGAACTGGAATCCGTAAGGGAGAAGAGGTCGTGGTCGGCCAGAGAATACTTTGAGAAGGCTGATACTGCGCGAACTAGCAGGTACCGACATCACATGGTACGGCGTAAAATAAACAGTCCAAAACTGTGTACGAAGGAAGAGACTTTGTGAGGTTCTAAGTTCTCGAGTGAGTTTTGAAAATATTCTGGCCAAATATTATCTCGAATAATGACTTATGGGCAAGAAACCCAGCAAAAGTCAATACCATTACAGATCTGAACGAGAAAATTCGGCTGAAATGGCCAAATTCTACGCAGAGGTTCCATTGACCGGAACCCCCAAGGAAGCTGCAGACGTGGAATACCAGTGAATATCTGGAGACGACTGCTGGAGTTAAAAACCTGCGCCATACAGCTTAGTTGAAATGAAGTTAAAAGATTGGCGCAAAACAGATCCGAAAGCTAGAAATCCGCAATAGCTCTGTGTTCCGCACTAGAAATCTAGGAATTTATGATAACTATGGCTGAAGTACTGAATGGCCAAATTTTTGAAAGTTCTTTCCCAGAAACAGCCTAGAAAACGTTCGAGGTCTTCGAGGTTTGTACTTTAAAAAAGTGAAAATTCTTTAATTTGGAGAGAGAGAGAGAGAAAGAATATATATCTAAATAAATTCACAACATTTGCAGAGAATACAAATAGACAAAATTTACAAAAAGCGCAGAAGGGTCGACCGGTGTAGGTAAACGCCGGACACAAACACCAGCCCAAACGCAGCGATTTCAAGACCGCAGCAACGGCACAAATTACCACAAGGCAATACCAATAAACCCGACGCAGGAATGGATAGCACTTTACAGTACGCACAAGTACTAGCCAGGAAACGGAAATAAGCGCCAAAAAGTAGGCACCAAAAAAACAAAAACGCCAAAAAAATTGGGACCAAAACATACCCCAAAGAGTAGGCACCAAGGAAGGCCAAACAGTAGGCATCAAAAATATATTACCTACAAGTTTGCACCAACAAACAGGAGGGAGAAAAGTAGGCAGTGTTATTTCTCACTAGAAATTAGCAACCACAAGGAAAAACTCAGGAAAAATAGCATAAAGTGTATCTAAGATATATACAGGGCCGTCGAGGTAAATCCGGAAAACATTAGGAAAGCTCTGGAGCAGTAGCGTTAAGTCTAAACCGCTGATACTCGTAAAGGGACATATTTTTAGTGTATTGTTTCCTAATTGCCATTGGAGTGCCGGAGTAAGTGCTAGTGAAGCGATGAGTCGAGAGCAGGACAGAAAAGCTGCGATACTAGAGTCACTTCGCGCCGGAATAAGCCCTAAAGAGATAATTAAGTGGTTTGGCTACAAAAAAACGCAACCCTGGATGGACCGCGTGGCTGCTGGAAGAGAATATGTGTTTCAGCAGGACTCCGCACCTGCTCACAAGGCAAAGAAGACTCAGGCTTGGCTCCAGAACAACCTACCCTACCACTGGTCACCAGATTTTTGGCCACCTTCAAGCCCAGACTGCAATCCTCTTGATTATTACGTGTGGGGCACAGTTGAAGCAAAAGTTAACGCGAAGCCTCATAACACTAAGGACGCTCTAAAGACAACCATCAAGGAAGTGATGACCACAATGGACAAAGAGGAGGTAACTCGCGCATGTTGGCACTTCAGGTCCCGGCTGGAGCAGGTAATTGCACGAGATGGAGGTTACATTGAATAATTTTCAACTATGATATGTGTACTCACATTATACAAAGTTAAGTGCAAATAAAATTATTTTTGAGTAAATATCCAATAGTTTTGTTTTGAAGTTCAACATTCCGGATTTACTTCGACGGCCCTGTATAAGGTATAGCTCTCTCTCCCCTTCTCCTCTACGTTATATCTTTTTCTCTCTCGCGGAACGAAAATGCCCAAAATGTTGCATGACCTTGAAAGTTTACTCTCCATTCTCGCTCGTCCATCGACGCCTAAGAAGTTTCACTTCAAAAAGTTAGATATCAATGTTGGTAGGCATTCTCGCTAGTTAGATGCATCCACACCACGAAATCCCGTATTCCCGAAATTGAGGATTTCGGGATTCCTACCCCTAATACTGCTCGAATGGCAGATGAAGGATATTCGAGGTGCTGTGTGCATAATATGTTCACATTTGTATGCGTATACATTAATAAAATATTCGTTATTAATGGCAGTGATACGTCTTATTTATCACGTAATCCGATATTCTGAAAGCATTGACTATTTTACTTATATTTCATTGGTATGGGTGTTGGTATGGGTTGCCGAGTAACTCAAGCACCCGGCTGCCTGGCTGGCTGTAACCAATACCATTGTAGAGTGAGAGGTGGCCCTCAGTGCTGGAATCTAGACATTCTATTACGTGTTCATACACATACATATACACGTATACGTCCTCCACCCCTGCCAGCAGCTTCTGCCTTGCTTGCTGGTAATACTGATGGCTTTGATGATGATGTTGCCAAATTGCCAAACGAAATACCATCATTACAACAATCAATTTCATGCATTGTCATGATTTGCTTGCCATGATTTCCTTCGATATGGGTGGGGAGATAGTGCAGGGTGGCAACACGTAACCTAACGGTGTCATACCTAGCCATATTTGCATTTTAATATGTTGTGATATTTGAAATTTACAACTTGCAAATGTGGCATGAATTGTGTAATTTTTTATACAAATACTTATTTATGAGCCCATGTACGCACGAAGCAGAAATATGTGTGTGTGTGTGTGTGCCCCTGTATGCATACCTGAGTGGCTGCTTTAGGAATTCTTACAAGGAGCAACAATTCTGAAACCATAAATGGAGAGTTATTGTTACTCATTCGAATCACATTTCGTATATATTGGGGGAAATCTAATAAATTTGTTGAACTTTATTAGCATTTTTCTTTTCATGCAGAAATTATTTACTTTAATTTGGACATTTAATTGGACATTTAGGCATTTAGGCAAAATTTGGGATGTGGAATGAATTAAATTAGCGGTTGGCTCCGCAAGTAGGCTGCATAAATTTGTTAGCTGTAGCGAATGATGCTTCGAATACTTCGAAGGGATGGACAGATTTGGATTCAACGGACGGCATTAATTAGTTTCAAGGGCCGGTTTTGATTTTGAATAAAATACAATTTTTTTAGGAAATTATTGTCATTTCTCTTTATTATGAGAATATTGGTATAGCTCAATTACGTACGGAACAAAATATTGGCCAAACGGCCGCGGCGGCCTCGGCGCACACCTCCATCCGATGGTCCAAATTTTCGATGACGCTGAGGCATAATTGAGGTTCTATGCCGTTAATGTGCCGAATTATCTCATCCTTTAGCTATTGAATTGTTATCGATGTACACCTTTTCTTTCAAATAACCTCAAAGAAAGAAGTCCAACGGTGCTGGATTGTCGATGTACACCTTTTCTTTCAAATAACCTCAAAGAAAGAAGTCCAACGGTGTCAAATCACATGATCTTGGCGGCCAATTGAAATCGCCGGGTCCTGAGATTATTCGGCCATCAAATTCTTCCCGAAGAAGAGTCATTGTTTTGTTAGCTGTGTGACAAGTGGCACGGTCCTGTTGAAACCACATGTCGTCCACATCCAGATCTTCCAATTCGGGCCATAAAAAGTTCGTTATCATCTCACGATAGCGAAAACTATTCACAGTAACTGCCTGACCGGCCTCATTTTGGAAAAAATACGGCCCAATGATGCCGCCGGCCCATAAATCACACCAAACAGTCACTATTTGTGGGTGCATTGGTTTTTCAGCAATCACTCTTGGATTATCATTCGCCCATTGCCGCTGAAGAGAGTGCGAAACTAGACGTTAATGCCAAAATGAATGAAATGAACGGCGCTTCCGCCTACCATTTAGCTTGGAACCATCAGTATAGATGCTGATTCCGCTTCTATTGACCATTACCCCATTGTCCCAATCTTCTCTCGTTGGGGAAGTTGTGGTAAAGGATGTGTTTAAATGCAACTCTACAGAGCTACAAAAGTCTGTCGTTTGATGTAGGAACGGGTATTCGTCTAGTATTCTTGCGTGTTCTCTTCTGTTAGTGGCTAAGTTAGAAGATTCTCTTAACCTAAGTGCCGATCTCGCCGCCAGCTGTTTGCTGTAGTCCTCAATCGATAATAGGTGCAGCATGACATTCATCGCTGCCATGGGCGTAGTTTTTAGTGCCGCGCTTATGCAGAGACTAGCACCCCTTTGAATACTTTCTAGGCATTTTACTGTTGTTCTTACCTCGAGCGTTGGCCACTAGACTAAGCCACCATATGTCATGATAGGCCGTACCACTGCTGTATGTAGCCAGTGTACTACATATTTTTGGGGTTCGACCCCATTTTGCCCCTACAATTCTTTTGCATGTATAGAGTGCTGTGGCTGCTTTTTTTACTCTATCATTTGTTTCCACGAGAGCTTCCTATCTAATACTAGTCCTAGGTAGCTTGCCCCTTCTTTAATTGACAGTGTGATTTCCTCAAGGGTAGGGGGGTTTAGAACAGGTATCCTATATTTGCTGGTGAACATGATTAGTTCTTTTTTGTTGGGATTTATCCCAAGACCACTCGATGCAGCCCATTGGCTTACATCGTTCAAAGCATTATACCATGCACGTACCATAACTTTCATAGCCTCGGTTATTGCGATATTTATTTTCAAACCCGCTTTGCTTGCATATTGAATGACTGCGTCCAGATTCGCGTGCATGTACCAAGCGAAACAGATATCACTAAATCTTCTAGACGATCTGCTAAACCCCAGCGAATACCGTTTTTCATTTGAGAGCCGACGTCAGTATCACATCGAGAGCGATGTTAAATAGCAGGGAGTGGAAAGTACACATGCCTGGTGTACGCCTTTTACAGTTAAAATCCGTTCACTGACCATCCGCTCGTGAATAGCTTTGCAGCTGGCATCTGCCTTAGAGTGCCTTTACTAACCTTATTAGTTGTGATGGCGCGCCTTTGCATCTCATCGCTTCCCAAATTGCAGTGCGTTCTACGCGATCAAATGCTTTCTCGAAATCAATAAAAATAAGGTAGGGTGGGTATCGCCACTCATTTGATAGCTCAACGAATATTCGTATGCTATTTATATGATCCACGCATGATTTGTGCTATCTAAAACCTGCCTGTTCTTTCCTTATATTTACGTGCGTACCTAAACGTTTGTTTATTATATGTGCGATTACTTTGTTCGCCGTGTTTAGCAGGGTGATGCCTCTCCAGTTGCTGCATTTCGCCAGATCATCTTTTTTGGGAATGTTAACGATTAGGCTGCCGTAGCCGAATGGATTGGTGCGTGACTGCCATTTTCACAGAGAGAACGTAGGTTCGAATCTCGGTGAAACACCAAATTTAAGAAGAACATTTTTCTAATAGCGGTCGCCCCTCGGCATGCAATGGCAAACCTCCTCATAAAAATATCTGCCGTTCGGAGTCGGCTTGAGACTGTAGGTCCCTCCATTTGTGGAACAACATCAAGACGCACACCACAAATAGGAGGAGGACCCAAAAAGGGTGTACGCGCCAATTATATTATATATTATATATATAACGATTATGCCTTCATTAAGCTCTGCTCCTGCAACGTCTTGTTCTGCCAAAACTCTTCCATTAGCGGCTTCAAAATGTTTGCACTCATAGTGGGCTCTGGTTTTAGAAGTTCAGGGGGATTACCATCGGGAGCTGCTGAATTGTTTATACGTAGCTTATTTATTGGTGCTACGATTTATGCTTCGTTTGGGCTATCAATGTTGATGTCTTCCGCCTCGGTGTGAGCTACACTTTCGCATACTCGAATGTTCTCTTCTGTAGCACCAGATGGCATGTCTCTATAATGTTTCGCCCATATATTAAGTTGTTCTTCTTTGTTGGTCGTAATGCGACCATCGTCATCTTTCAGAGGCTTACTTGTAAAAGATTTTTTGGTAATTAGCTTCTTCGTTAGGTTGTGTAGGTCTTTTAATCGGTGAGTCTCAGTCGCTTTCTGAGCTTCTTCCGCTAGTTCTTGAGTAAATTTTCTTTTACGAGCGCTTCTTTTTACTTTTTTCTTTAGTTCAGCGTATTTCATTTTTAGTTGTGCTTTGTCATTTCTTATCTTTCCGACATTGATGCGTGCTTTCAAATCTTTTCTTTCTGGAAGAAGTGCAAGCGTTCCTTCTGATATCCATTCTTTTGTGCATATTTTTCTTGTATCCTGTCTGTTCCTTAGCTGTCTTTAGAAATATCAGGTTTCGGTTTGTTAGTTATATCGCATTTTCTTGGTCGACAGAGCCTAGTTTGTTTTAGCAGGGTACACCACGTGCAGGTGAGGTTGACAGTTGAAAAGTAATGGTTTTACGCATATATTTCCCATTAAAACTCCTTGATTATCTGCATCACAAAAAAGAAATTATATGGTCGCTTTATGTGTAAATCGAAATTATTTTCAATCATTTTTAAGGAAGTGTTAAATTCGCTCAACTTTATTTACCTGTGCGCACATTTTACTTTGGAATGGGATATAATTTGGGTTGGCTGTTAATTCTTGGAATCAATCAAACTCACAGACATGAGAGTTTTGGCTTTGCAACTTGTCAATATCGAGACAATTTAATTGACTGCCGGCGTCAAAAATTTATATGTAAACATTGAAGAATGAAAGAGGCAACAAACGAATTACAATATAAAGGCAATTTAAATCAATCACGCAGTGGAAACAGTTGACAATTCACAGAAATATTTGTCAGCAGCCACAATACCACAAAAAATGAAATTACTCAAAAGTAAAAATTCAGTCCCTGAATGTTAAAGTCGAGCCTGGAAGCAATTTACGGCTTAGAGAAAAGAATTTACGTGCTCTAAGCTAGCTGGGCTTTTGCTTGTTCTTTATATAATATATAATATGTATACAGTGTCGGACAAAACATAATGAACGCATTCATACTTCGATGTAATTATATTTTCCTAACGTGAAATGTCATTTCAAATATAAATTATATACCCAGAAATTCCCTTGGGGGAACCTGTTATCCCTATAGGGCGCGTCCCCAGGTGGTGGATAGGGGAACGCCTCCCAGATATGGAAGGTAGGAGAGTAGGTCTCCCGCGAACCACACAGGTCGAACGCGTAAACTTCGTTAAAAAAACTCCCTCAACCCAAGGTGTGATGCGACCCGTGCTGGTCGACCGGATATTTCCCCTTTATCCTCTTTGGTCACCGCGCATGGCGACATGCGCAGCTCCCTTGGCGGGGCAGGTGACCGTACGAACCAGATGTAATGAAACCACAAAAATTTAAAAATTCGGATGACGGGAAAACAAACACGGAACAAACGGACAAAATGACGGTAAAACATACCAACGCATCGACAGTACGGACTGATAAAAAACCAAACACGCGGACAGAACTACAGGACAAGCAAACAGACAGACAGGAGGAAGCGACGGACGCACTTAAAAAACAGTCAGACAATTGGACAAGACGTACAAGCAAAGACGAACTGAGGATGACGGGGTCACCCTCAGAGGATGAGCTCTTGGCCTCCAGCCAAGAAACAGTTGAGGGCAAAGCTGTGGGCCACAGTACGCCAACAACTATAAATCAACCAACAACATCCGCTCAAGCCATGGGGCAAAAGCGTGGTAATAAAGGTCCCTCGAGGTATAAACTTTACCAGAGGTCTCTCGCTATCCTTGGCAGGATTCGGAAAAACGAGACCGAAGGTAAAGTGCATCCCAAAGATGAGACCGACAAGGCAAGATGTCAGAAGGTGGTTGATGAATACTTGGCATTCCAAGCCGCCAACAGGACAGATGCCAAAAAACGAAACCGCTCGCATGACGAGACTGGGAAGGTAACAAAAAAGCACAAGATATCGGATCAGGGTGCAGTTGCCTCCAAACCTACCAAGCGATTTAGTGAGGTGGCACGGGACCATCTCCAAATGGCATTGGTAGACGAAACCTCTAACCGCGGGAAACCAGTGCTTGGCAAATGGTCAGAGATTGAGGCACGGTTGTCTCGCATAGTCGTTGACCATGTCATGGCGAACCCGGAGGGCCAAACACCAGGTTTCGACTCGGTGGAGGTAGTCCGCGGTTACCGAGTCATTAAATGCGATGACCAATTCTCATTGCATTTCTTGACTCACGTGATTGGTAAAATCCAGAACAGCTGGGAAGGCTTGAAACTCAAGCTAATTCCGGCTAGCGAGATTCCACGAAGGCCGAGGGCTCGCATCTGGGTACCAAACATGGAGTTTGATGCCAATCAATTAATCCCCTACCTTCAGGCGCATAATCGCTCGGTGCCGATGATCGATTGGTCGATCATCAAAGCGGAGGCTCCGCAAAGGCACAGCAGGTCATTCCTCCTTCTAATTACAGAAGAGAGTCTGGAACCACTGGAGAAAGTGGGGAACAAACTTCAGTTTGGGATCAGGAAGACCCAGCTGAAGATATTCCGTTCTGCAAACCCGGAAGAGGAGCAGGATGAGGTCGATGGTGCCAACGAACTGCTGACTGGCATGCAGCTAGATGACACCGAGTCCGAAAAAGGAAACCAATAAACATGGGTTTAAAGGTTGTCCAAATTAATCTGCAGCACTCACGGTGTGCAACGGACAACCTAACCGTTCTCCTGGCGGAGGAGGACGTGGACATCGCACTAATTCAGGAACCCTGGGTGCGGAGCACCGAGGTGAAAGGGTTCACTGGGAAAACCTACAATATCTACTATAAACGGATAGAAGGTAATCCCAGAACATGTATTGTAGCTAAAAAACATTTAAACACATTTTTAATTCCATTATATAGTTCACAGGATGTGACGGCTGTTGAGGTGGAAGCTACTGACGGAGTCAGAATAACGCTTGCCTCTATATACATGGCACACGAAAGACCAGCACCGCCTGAGGAGGCTCGTAAACTTGTGCAGGAAAACCCGAACAAAACCCTGCTTCTCGGATGCGATGCCAATGCAAGGCATGCCCTATGGGGAAGCTCCGAAACAAACGACCGAGGTGAGTCTCTTTATGATTTCATAATTAACACTAACTTGTCGGTATGTAACAGGGGTAACACTCCCACTTTCACCTTTCCAAGTACGGAGTACTTCAGGGGATGGGAGGAAGTGATCGATGTTACCCTAATGTCTGAAAGCAGCTCAGTAAGGTTAGACAATTGGAGGGTCTCTGATAAAAGGTCTTTTTCGGATCACAGCTGGATCCTGTACGATCTGGATCTTAATGTTGATCCGCCCTTACCGTATAGAAATCCACTAAGAACCAACTGGAAAAGGTTCAGAAATATAGTCAATAAAAGGATAGGAGAGATTCCCATCCACAAAATCACTCTCACCGAAAGCCTTGAGAGTAGGGTCACAACACTGGAGAAGGCATTTAGTAGGGCCTACAAAACGTCCTGCCCCATAAAATTTAGTAAAAAATCCCATCCCCCTTGGTGGAGCAGTGAGCTCTCAAAACTAAGGGAAAAATCTAGATCAACGTTTAACCTCAGCTACTCGACAGGAAATTGGCAATTGTACAAAGAGAGTCGGAGACAGTACAAGAAGGCAATTAGGGCCGCCAAGAAAGAGAGCTGGAGCGAATTCTGTTCGTCAATCGAATCCACCAGGGATTCTGCCAGGCTTAGCCGTGTTCTGTCCAAAGATCATTCAATGGCTTCTTGGGTCAAGAAACCTGATGGTACTTGGACAGCTACGACAGAGGAATCGCTAGAACTTCCAGCAGCGTCCACGAAAGTGGGAGGGGAAGTATCAGGCGGAGCCAATATAATCCACAGCACCTCGCAAAAGAAATAATTACAAAGGAGAAAGTTGCATGGGCAATTAAATCTTTTTCACCTTTTAAATCTCCGGGGCCAGATGGGATCATCCCAAAGATGTTACAGGAAACCTTGGACTGTATCCTACCATGGCTAGAGGAAATTTTTAAAGCGTGTTTAAACCTAGGTCATATTCCAGACAGTTGGAAACTAGTCAAGGTCGTCTTCATTCCAAAAATAGGCAGGAGGGGACATGAATCAGCGAAGGACTACAGGCCAATCAGTCTTTCGTCTTTCCTGCTAAAAACCTTTGAAAGACTTTTGGATATATATCTTAGAAGCTCTTTGGAGAGCTCTGGTATATCTACTGCACAACACGCATACCTTAAAGGCAAATCTACGGAGACAGCGCTTCACGAGGTAATCGGAACAATAGAGGGCTCTCTAGAGAACAAACATTATACCATGGCGGCATTCTTGGATATAGAAGGCGCCTTTAACAATGTTAGTACAGATGCGATCCAACGGGCGTTGATAGACTTAGAGGTGGACAATTGCATCAGTAATTGGGTCATCTCTATGCTAGAAACCAGGATCATCAAAGCTAATATGGGTAATATCAGTATAACCAAGAAGGTCCACAGAGGCACCCCACAGGGGGAGTACTGTCTCCACTTCTCTGGTTATGCGTTATTAGCAAAATCTTAATAAAACTTAATAGAGGTGGGATAAAAGCGGTGGCGTACGCTGATGATGTGGTGTTAATGGCGTCAGGACTGTGTCCTAATACGATCAGTGGGATCATCCAAAGGGCATTAGGCGAGCTTAACTCTTGGGCCACAGGCTGTGGCCTAGGTTTAAACCCACGTAAAACAGAGCTTATGCTTTTCACCACCAGATATAAGGTACCACCTTTTACCTTACCAAATATTAACGGACAAACTCTCTCACTATCACCCAGCGCAAAGTACTTAGGGGTAATTCTGGACTCCAAACTAAGCTGGAAATTAAATGTTGAAGAACGGGTAAGGAAGGCAGAAATTGCTTTATATGCCTGTAAACGTATGCTTGGAAGAAGATGGGGTCTTCAGCCTAAGCATACATTATGGTTGTATAAGGCGGTTATACGACCCATTCTATCGTATGGTTCGGTAGTTTGGTGGAAAGCTCTAGGGAGAGAGTACAATATCAAATTACTCGGCAGAATACAAAGATCAGCCTGTGCAATAACGGTCGGTGCAATCAGATCATGTCCCAGAGAGGCGCTCAATGCTCTGACACACGTTATTCCTATATATTCATAGACCTACATATAAAGAAGACGGCAACCATGAGTGCATTTAGGTTAAATGAAGCGGGTCGCTGGAAAGGAAAAACTTATGGTCACGCTAGTCTATTATTGCGACAAACTCAGTTAACCTCGGTGAGGACTGACTACATCGTCCCGATGGTAAAGTTCAATAGGAATTTTGCCACACTCTTTCCATCTAAAAAAGAATGGAATAAGGGATTCTCTCTAAACAACTTCGATACCACAGTCTATACAGATGGCAGTAAAATGGATCGTGGTGTTGGAGCTGGTATATATTCTCATAGACTTGGAATTGAAAAATCTGTGCGTCTCCCTAATACCAGCAGCGTCTTCCAAGCGGAAGTACTAGCAATTGGGGAAGCCTGTAGGTTACTAATCGCAGATTTTTCTTTTAAGGCCAATATCGCTATTCTTTCGGATAGCCAAGCCGCAATCCAGGCGCTGGACGCGACTATAACAACCTCTAAAGTGGTGGAGCAAAGTAGGAATAGCCTCACCAACTTGAGTGAAAACCATAGTAACCTTGATTTGGGTCCCGGGACACCGGAACATAGAAGGTAACGAAAAAGCTGATGAACTGGCAAGAGGGGGATCTGCCATGAATAGCGCTCTTGCAGTACCAGTATTCACTCCACTAGGTGCGGTCAAGAATGCAATTTCCCTAAAATACCTTCGAATTGCAGATTGTAGATGGAGAGACCAGACGAAATGCAAAATCAGCAGAACGTTATGGCCCACCTACAACCTCAAGCAATCGTTGACATTAATAAACATGAAACGACGGGACACCTGCAGACTTACGGCAGTCCTAACTGGCTTCTGGTCTATCGGAGAACAAGCCGCCAAAATGGGTATCCCTCACAATACACACTGTCATAGTTGTAAACAACCGGAGGAAAAAGAAACAATCTTCCATTTCCTCTGTGAATGCCCTGCCCTATGGAAGGACAGACTGTTAACCCTTGGCCAACCGCTGTTCGAGAATCTCGAGCATCTATCTGGCCTCGACGTTAACAACCTAATAAGGTTCCTTAACCGCACAGACTGGATATAGTTATGCTGTAAAAAACCGTTAAACAAGTTGGCAACAAGGATGTGGCAACAAAATGGCGCGAAAGCGCCAGTTGGATTCTGGAAGAATCACCACTTTAACCAACCAACCAACCAACCCAGAAATTAGGACGAACTATTTATTTTTTGAATGCAGAAAAAACTTAACAACTTACTTCATAAAATTATATCAGTGAAAAACAAAACATACTACTGTGGACAAAAAGTAAGGTGAATTTATTTGTCAAAGTTCGCGGGATTAAAATTTCGCTCTAGTTATTTTTTTCATGAGTTCGCAGCACTGTTAGTAACATCTGGGCCAACTTTCATGTGAATGTCATTATCAGTAATATATTTACGCTTGTGTTTACCAAATGACCAAGAGTGCATTTTTCGATTTTCACAATGTCTGATTTGATTGAGCAGAGAAGTGCCATCAAATTTTGTTTGCGGAATGAAATTTCGGCTGCGGAAACGTTTAGCATGTTGCAGAAGGCATTTGGTGATTCGACCATGTCGCAGAAAAATGTTTATAAGTGGTACAAAGACTTCAAAGAGGGTCGAGAACGTGTTGATGACTTGGAGCGCTCCGGACGACCATCGTCGTCAACAGATGACCAACACGTCAATAAAGTGAAGGAGTTAGTGCTCAAAAATCGTCGGTTGACTGTTAAAGACCTTACTGATATGATCGGAATATCAGAAGGATCTGTGAAAACCATTTTGAAAGACCATTTGGGCCTACGAAAAGTCAAATCTCGTTTGGTACCGAAAACTCTCAATTTCTTGGAAAAAAGTCGTCGCGTTGATGTGTGTGAAACAATACTTTCAGACTATCAGGACAAGCTCAAATGCATCATAAAGGTCATGATGACAGTTTTTTCGATTTTCGTGGTGTGGTGCACTATGAATTCCTTCCACCTGGCCAAACTGTTGATAAGGAATATTATTTGAGCGTTATGCGTCGTTTACGTGAAGCAATTCGTCTAAAAAGACCAGAATTATGGGCCAACAACTCTTGGTTTTTGCATCACGATAATGCAGCGTCTCACACTGCACTCGTTCTTCGTGACCATTTCTCCAAAAATTCCACGCATATCGTTCCGCAACCACCGTATTCACCTGATTTGGCTCCGTGTGACTTCTAGCTATTCCCAAAACTCAACAGACCACTCCGGGGAACGCGTTTCGAGTCGATTGAGGAGATAAAAGCTGAATCGAAGAAGGTGCTGATGGCTATACCGGAAATGGACTATTTGGCATGTTTCGGGGATTGGAAAAATCATTGGCATAAGTGTATTTCATCGAGAGGGGATTATTTTGAAGGGGATGAAATTGATTTACAAGAATAAATAAAGATTTTTCATTTTACAACCAAATTCACCTTACTTTTTGCCCACAGTAGTATCCGATATTC